>KZ062565.1:121337-134117 GCA_002091835.1 Anopheles maculatus | reverse complement strand
GCTTTTTTTTTTTTTTATTTCGAGGTTTTGTATCCGTCGCCAGCGTTTCCTCCACATCAGGCACCGTACCCGACCCCAGATCGCATACGAAAAATTTGTATATTATGCTGATGATTGCCACTCATGTTTTCGATGTTCTCCCCAAAAACTCTCGCCACCACCCATCCCCAACCTGGACGATGCTCACATTTATCTCACGCCTCGTTGATGTACGCTCGGGCAGAGTGCGGTGGAGTTTATTTTTCTTCCAAGTGTTTCCCGTTGGCGGCTTTTTTTAGTTTTACTGCTGGCACGAGACTTGCATGCTTGTCTTCGCGGGAATCGGGATCGTCGGAGTGGGATTATACGCAGTAATCCACCTGGATGATCAGGGAGAGTGCATTTCCTTGAGCGCAACGGGAATGCGCACGGGAACGCGTATGGCCGCATGGTATGGCTAATCAAACGGGTCGCGGCCCACGCGTGCCCATCGAAATGGAATGTGAAGGAAGCGAGAGTAGATGAACAACACTAATTCGGGTTGAAGGTGAGGGAGCGATAAATTTAACCCTAGTGTGTCGTCAAGGGTTTAACGCAACGTAACAAATAGTGTAATCAATGTGTCGGAAACTAGATAATCAATTTAGAATTATTGTGTTGGTGCAACATGGTTCTAGGTAGATGTACATACAATAAAAAGAACAACATAGAACACGGAAGAGATTAAATAAAACTGAGTAATATCTAAAAAATCAACATAAAAAGGATAAAAATATAAGATAAATGGAGTCCACGATAGCTTAAGCTAGAAAACTGATATTTTTAGCCAAAATCTGCCACACATTGAGCAGTTGATAACGGAGATAAACATTTTGACAAGACGGATTAAAACTAAAATTGAAAATATGGCCTAAAATATCATTAAAACGTTCTTTCAACTTGTAAAAGTTTTGAAACGATTAACTATATTTAAGGTTGGTATTTAAGGATATTGGGCGGCCCGGTGGTCTTCACACGTCAGGACCGGGGTTCAAGTCTCATCTGGGCCGTTCTCCCATAGTGAGGACTGACTACCCAACCATGCGGTAACAATAAGTCTAGTAAGCCAGAAATGTCAGGCATGACCTAAGAGGTCGTTAGGCCAAGGTAGAAGAGAGAGAGAGAAGGTTGGTAAAACTATTTGGAAAAAAATGATTATTTACATTTCTAGAATGATCTTATCAAAAAGTTAACTCTATCAAACAACTGAATAGCAGTTCTATTCGACAATTATTCAAATTTAGTTATTAAATTGTGGATGGAAACCCCTGAATACTTGCATCAGAACCGTACGCGAGACTTATTTCCTATCCAGTTACGGGTAAAATTTATTCAAGGAAGTTGAGAGTGAGGCTTGAGGTTCTACTGCCAAAGAAGTTGTATGTAGAAGTATCATCAGGATTATTAGTCAGTATGGAGAGCTCACAGCATTCTTGGTCCTATACGTAAAAGAGTCACAAATGGCTTAAGACGTCAAAAACGCCAATGTCAGACAAACGAAAAATAAACTTTAATTCATGTCAAAATGAGAACAAAATCAAACTAAATAGTGTTCAATCAAACTATAAAAATTCAAAAACAAGAATTGATATCAGAACAGCTGAGGCCCATCGCACCAAGAGCAGAGAAGTACAGTATTTTTCTTTGGTGTTCATCGTGCACCAATATACAAAGGATACAAATTTTGTGTTTGCCCACTTTTTTAAACCCAAAATTTAACAAATTACAATGTACGATGCAATTTCCTGAACACATGCAACATGTCCACCTACGCAAACCAATTAAAAGCCGGTTCCATGCATACGTCGTCTCGCTTACGACGACTCCATCAATTTTAAAAGCATGTCATACCGCCTCCCTCCACACATGCACCTCCGGCCACCATCAACCCGGCCGAAGCGTATGTTACACCGTGTCGTTCAGGTTGATAAAAGGCGTGGGGAGGCTGGTTTCGGGCACGAAACGCCTGATCACACGTACGCTGCTCCAGACACATAATCCGGACCGGACACGGCATAAAACAACAATGCAATTTGAGACAATTAATAATACAAAAGAATCGTAGCTCCGGTACCGAAAATATGCTACACACTTTTGGAGGGGGGTGGCCGTATGGAGCGGAGGAAACGGGGTGGAGGTAAAATGCACACCACCTTCGAGAAAAAACGGGAGAGAAAAGTGATAAAAGAACGAAGCACGGAACAGTGTTCGGGCGATCCTCTCGTACACACGACGCCGCAGCCGAAAACTCACCTTTCAACCCTTCGGCGTCGGCATTGGCGTCCCATCTGCGACAGAAACAAAACAAACGAACTCATAATGAGTGCAAGTCATGTGCTATCCCCCCTATCCCGTCCGCTGTTGGCGCATCGGAACCGTTGTTTTTGTTTTGTATCATATTTTGTCCATAACAGTTTCAAAGGAAACATCTTTTCGTGCTCGCTTTATATCATTTTCATCATTGTTCTCGACAACAAAAATATCACCACCAACTAAACCTTGTGACCCTGCTCTGCTCTGGTTGGAGTGCATGGAGAGAAGGATGCTTTTACACCCCGGCCGGTGTATACGTGACCATGCGGTGTCGGTTTGGGTCTCACACTAGGGGTGGCGTTAGTTTGGCGCCGGCTAGCATAGCTTCTTCGCTTTGTGTGAGGATACGAGCAAAAAACAAAAAGACACGTTGTAAAAACTAAGCTATTGCAGACCCCCGTGTACCTGAACCCGGTCCTGCTCGACGGAGCATTTATGCTCCATTCTTATGAGAAAGTTTTATGTTGCGCACCAACTTTGAAGAAGTGTCATTCGAGTGGCTAACCGAGCGCTCAGTAACTATCGGCAAGCGGGCCGCAAGAAACAAAAACAAACAGTTGGTTTGCTTCTTCATTTTAGTTATTTTATTACCAAATATGCTTGAAAAAAAAATACAAATAACGAAAAAAAAACCATAAGGCACGTAAGAATTTCCCGACCCGATGATATCGAGCCAACCGAAAGGCTGCTGGAACGAACGAAACGTGCTGGAAAGAAATCATAAAAAAACAACTTGAAACAGAACGAAAAATTGTCATCCCGTCGGGTTTGCCCTGTGGTCACATTACTTCTGGCTCCAAAACCAAACGGGACCACGGTGGTTGCGCCAAAGAAGCAGGAGAATAATGAAAAATTAAGAACACAAACCCGAAACCCACAAATAGACACCCACGTGCAGGCGGCGGCACAGCTGTAAAGCGATCGCAGAGAGCCTCTGAACGCACGAACCCCGGCAATAGGGTGGCCTCCGATTTGCCTGGAGACTGGCGTCTCAAGGGGCCTCTAACCCCAACGTCCAAAGCAACAAAAAAGAAAAAACAGACAAACCACTCCCGGACAATGAACACATTCCACAGGCATAGCAAAACCCCGGGTGGAGGACTTGGCTGGCAGGAACGGAACGCCCTGGCTTGGTAAAATTACTTTTTCGCGATAAGATTTATGTCGAGACGATGGATCACGCAGCTAGAGAGTGCCGATGCTGAGGAGGCGCCATCCATAAACCCGGGGGTCTTCGTGGAGAACGGAATTTTTGAGAATATTTCCCTCTTTTTTCCCGATTGCTGTACCCGGCGCTTTCTCGTTACTCGCCATTGAAAATCCTTAACATAATATTCGGTATAACCGCTCCGGTACGAACTGGCTAGGCAGTGATCGGGGGCTTTTTTCGGTGCTTCGAACGAATTGGTTGTAGAATTCCAGCATTTATTTCCAACCAGATTAACGGCGGCAACGATGGCGGTGACAGGGTCTCGTGCGAAGAAGGATTGCTCAAAGAAATCTCTTTCGGAGTACTTACAAAATTGTTTTCGTGATGTCGGTGCTATGGGCGCTGCGGGCAATGCGCCGTCCTGCCAGTAAATTCTATTTCTGAGGAACACAGGTTTCACTCCAAATACTTCCAAATGCCACCGCCACCGGATGTTTCTTTTTTTTCGATCAAGAAATGAATCTTTCCCGTGCTCAAATGAACTAAAAGGAATTTTTAAGAAAACACGAAACACTTTAGACATTTTCAAATTTCAATCACTCGTCCTATTCATTGTTTGAGTATCAGTGCAAAATGCATAATTATAATTCCATGGCCCGTACGCTCCCCTAAATTCTCCAAAGCGTGAAAAGATGTTAAACAAAGACCATGCATAAATTATGATGCTGCCCCGTGTATAATTCAATCGCATCGATCACTTTGCATCGCAAATTATTTTTCCACTTAAAACACCACAGTTGAAAGGTTATTCATATTCAGCTTCAAATTGAAAATGGCAAATGGCTGACAAACAGCAACAAAAAAACGGATATTCAAATGGATCGAAATAATAAAGCCCCAGGCGGGGGAATTAGCATCGGTCGTTCGCTCGCTAATGCCTGTTCTCGAGCTAGAGTTGGAGAGTAGTAGCTCAACAAAAAAAAAAAGGAATATCAGCACTGTATCAATTCGGTCACCATCTCATCGTCTGTGTTGCTGCTACACACACACACTCCCAAAGAAAGCATAAACAGACAAAGTACCGAAAGTACGAGAGTGGACTGGGTGAGTGATAATTATGGGACAGCTAGGCTAGCATTAGAGCGTGCACAAGTACACAGCGGCCTGGGGGTAGTATAGGAATATTTGATTAGTTTCGGGACGGAAAGCTCATTAGCGTGATGTGCGACTTTCGAAGCAGCAGCAGTGGAAATTCTGCAGAAAATGCTTAAATATGAATCATTCAGCATGCGGATTGGTTTATGTGAGAAAGGGAAGATGGGTGGAAAATGAAACAACAGCTACAGCATTAAAAAAACGCCGTTCACTTAGCGTACTCTATTAATTCAACATGATGGTAATCAGACGTTATTATTTGCCAGGGCAACCGGAGGGAAAAATTAATCTACGAGTTCGGAAAGCGCTATCGCTAAAAAATCCATAGGCCAAAATTCGGTTGAAAATCATTCATCTTTAAACACTCATAAACAAGTTCTTTGAACAATGATGTTGTTTTAGAACATTTTAATGTGTCTTTGGGGGCATATTTTCTCCGATTTGATTTACCTGGAAACGAGCGAGAAAATCGCAAATTTGAATCGTCTCAATTCCCTAATTATATCCACATTCTAACTCAACCGTAGAAATAACGCTCTGCCTCCAGCATCTAATTATGAAAATTGACACAAAATCATATTGATTTAACCTTTTCACCGAAGCACCCCGAACGATCATCATTATTACAATAAGTGATTTCCCGAGAAACAACTAATTGCGTACGATTTCCACACCACTCAGTTCAATGCTGCTGACCAACCGAAGACACAAGTTCTCCGGCACGTGGTAAATTTATTGAAATTATTACAAACACGTCCGTCAAAGTGGTCAAACCGTTTGTGGCACACCCCGTCAACAACTCATCCGAAGCTGTCAACGTTGTGCATATTATCATCAACACCATCACCGCACGGACAAATTCGCACGGAGACGATGGGGTGGCTTGTGCACGCTTGATTTGTTACGCACCGAAAGTCGTAACCGAAAGACACTACAGCATCATTGTGTCACCGCAAGACACAAGAACAGACGTACTTCGGCTCTACTTTCGTCCGGCCACCCACTTCTCACTAATGGCGCCAGCCAATTGCTATCGCCATTTGCTAGATTAAATGGATCTGTTCGTTCCGTTTGGGCCGGCCGGGACTACCACTATTATTATTATTATCGTACGAGATCTCTCGACGCTCGAATGCCTTCGTACTTTGGTATTTTCGTCTGTGGCGACACAATTAATTTGCACTCTAATATGTGTCTGTGAAATGGGCGGTAGAAAAATAAACACAACCCATACATTCATACGCATTCCGATGGAGCATCATCGGGGCCGGGACAGTCTCAGGTGCTACACTCAGTCACGCTGGGTTTTTTTTTTAATAATAAAAGAAAATGCATAAAAAGCGGCGCGACGCTTTGAATTAATGGAACACACAATTCAAAGCGAGAGACAAACAAAAATGCTACACAACTCAAAGAAAACAATAACAAACAAATGGGAAAACACTAGCAAACAAGAGAAAATGAGAACGAAAGAACAGAGGTAAACAAGACGGAGGCTGACAGTGACAGTTTCGTGTCGCTTGTAAGCTAAATGCGACTAACGGCAACACACCCGATGGTGGCGACATCGGTGGATGTTGTTCTTCATCTCAAAACATCTTAACGCACTCTTGCGCCACCAAAACTCTTCTCCGCCGACACAACGCACGACTAATGGGCACGGTGAAGCGAAGAAAGAATAAGCTGCATATGCCAAGTACGCGGCGTATTTTCGTGGATATTGTTCCATCCATTCGGAAGAAGCAAACGGAACGGAGTACATACAAACGAGCGCGATGCGGCATGAAGATATCACACGCCTGGTGCGAACGATGGAGATGACAACTTTGGGGGCGACATTTTTGGAATTCCATAGGCAAGGTCTTGCACGGGACGTATATATCTTCTGCAGTTGTTGTCGTTTATTGACTTGTTTACGACTACCGGGCACGCGTTTGCACCATTTCCGGAAGAAAGAATGCTGTTTGAAGTAGTAATTAAACCAGATACACACCACGCCCACTCCGGACGATCAAATGAACCGGAAACATAAAATGCACTACCACCGGCCCAGTACAGTAACAGGCAGGAGTGCTAAAGAACGAGTTTCAGTTCTCATTTGCTACAAGAAAAACGAAAGTATCGGGAGAACGTCAGATATCGCCCAGTAATCAATACGCAACGCCATTCTCCAACGAAAAGCAACATTACTTGCCCAACACTTTTCGCGGGAAATCATCTGGAACGGCGATAATTCCTATGAAAGGAAAACAGAAACGCAACTCCAAACGAAACATCCATTTCACACACACAAACTTTTTTCCCTTGACCACATCTTAGCGTCTTCAGTTGTTCAGATCTTGAAGATCGGTCTCACGAACCGACCGTAAGTTTTGCACGCGAAATACCCCACCAACCCAGTACCAGCTTTGGAGCGATGTAAAGCTAGAGGAAAAGTTGTGTAGCTGTCAAAAGGAAACTAGCATTTGTAAGGGAGCGAGAGCTTTACGACAAAAGACACTCTGACACTACTGGTACCGGACACAGTAAGTAACACGCAGCGAACTATGTGGCAGCGAGAGTACAAGCAGCACGGTTGATTCTGTCGCTAATTAGAAACTATAACGAGAAAACTTTCTTTATCTGCACTAACGCATCGCCCGCGGAGATCTGACAGAATGCTGCGCCCGGGTCAGGATTGGATAAGGTGTATCTTCATTTAAGTGACTTGTGCACAGAAAACCACAAATCCGGTGGGATTTGTCTTGCCAGTGTTTCTTCGTGTCTAGCAGGGGTTGGCAATCTATGCGGTGATACTTGTTGAGAACTGATCGCACTTTTAACTGAACATAATTACGACGCATGTATCGTGAAATCGTTGGAGAGTGACCCGAGAGGTCCCCATTCCTGATTTGCTCGATTTGATTGTACTGGTAGTAGTTGGTGAACTTACTCACCAACCACGTAAATAAGGAGACGGCTCGGATGGGATTTGTAACCAGTCTATACATGTTACAAATTGATGTCATTTCTACTATCAAACCGACGTGGTTTAATACATATTGAAATTTAGAACAGTGACATATGATTACATAGATAGTAAGCTACCGAAGATTGGCATATCATTATTTCATTCAACAAAACAATGTACAAGAGAAATTAGTTTTCTAAAGTTGGATGCATATTCTCAGTTTATTTTAACTACAACGCTTCTTAAATCGCCTACAAATATTAATAATCATTTCTTTGACTGACTGTTCTAAACGATTTGACGCCCCCTAGCTCATAAACACGATAGAAACGATATCAAAGCAAATGCTGCACTACTTATACAACTGAAATATTGCAAACCATATAAGAACGCAATAAGAAAAAACTTTCCGTTGGGAAAATCATACACTCAACAACAAGTAGAATCCTCACGCTATATAATTTCCACCAGGACTGACGCATCAACGGGCCCATTCAAAGATCGTTTCTAATCGGATCTTGTTCACGATAAAACAATTTGTCATCTCTAGCACCCGACACTTGTCGTACCCAAAGGCAAATTAGATTCCGCTGTACGAACAAAACAAAAAAAAGGCACAAAAACTATCCAAAAGAAATAACCGTCACCAAACCGAAACACCAACCAACAAATGATGATGGTACAGCATAAATCGCACAGTTTGAAGGATAAAAACAACTGTGCCGGTCGCCAGCAGCAGCAGAATCCTCACCTAGCGCTAAACGAACAAGGACAAAACGATCGTCCGACGCAGAGTATAAGCACGCGGGACACACGAGCTTGCGGCATCGCTTCCTCTCATCAGCGAAAATATCATTTTCGTCGTTCAATCAAGACGATTAATTTCCCGTTCCCATCGTGGCACGAAAGACAGCCGGAGTCCGCGGCAAACGGACGAGACAGCGAGAAAAAAGCACGCGCACACACACACACACCACAAACGACAACGGAAAACCTCATCAGGGTCAGACACAGCGCCAGTACATACATGCCAAACCAAGCACACTGATTGGATGATTCGGAGATGAGATAGATCAAACGGAAGCGAGTCGGAGGAAAAGCCCGCGTCGGGGTGAGGAAGAAGGGACGGGGCGAGGGAAACATAGCGGAAGCAATGAACACCCCGCTTTCCAACGTTCGCAAAACGGTGAAACGGAAATTGAACTTCTGCCAGACCTGGTGGCGCGATTCATCCGTGCTAGACCGTCGTCTGCTACCTTTTCAGGCTCAATTTCTGCTGAAACCCAAGCGACGGCCACCGTCTTAGCTGTACGGTTGGGTCAAATGATGATAATGCACCGGGGCACCGTAGGTGGTCCGGAAAATCCTAGCTCCAGGAGGCACCACCTGGTGCTTTTTTTGTTTGTTTGCCGGTGGAGAAATAAAAACACACGACCCCAAAGTCACCACAATGCGTCTCATCTTTCTCAATGAAACGCACAAGAGAAGGTCAAATAAGAAGTTGCGAAGGAGTAGGACACAAACAGTGGAGCAACTCCCCCGTTCGGGTGTTCCATTGCGTGATGCTTGAGCATCATCACCGAAAAGTCTTCCATCATCATCGTACGGTTCTGATTCTGTCAGGGAACTGTGTTCCTACGCCCATCTACTAGCACTAGTTCTACGCGCGAAGGAGGCAAAAACAAAAATAGATCCTCATCCTTCTTCCTTGGAGTGGTGCAAAATTGATGAAAGCTTTACCTCAACTTCAACACTCGAGGAGCGTAAGGTTGAACATGGGGAAAAAAGACTTCAGATCAGCACGCGTCCATGAGAGGAGATCTCCACCAAAGCCTATTCCAACCGCTGGGAACAATTGATGGGAAAAGTTACCTATTAACTTTCTCACATCGACCAGCAGAGGACCGAGACGGGACGAGACGTCAAGGACTTAGTACTCCTTACACACACACACATACATACATACACAGGGAGAGAGTGGCACATATTCACTCTTCCGTATGATGGTATTAAACGATCGTCCATTGAACCATTTCAGCAGCAACCAGACCGTAGCAGGACGAATTTTTGCTCCGTTCAACCACTTCGCCCGAGCGTTGATAGTGCGAGGTTCCAGTGTTACGGTCAATGTAGAAGCAAAAACTGCGTGTATGACAAGATTAGTTAGTGGTAAAATGAAATAACACTCACACACACACTCCCATTCTCTCAGCCACGAATCATTCTATTCCTCTTACTCCCCTCTTGCCCCAATCATCATCAGATGGTTCGACCTAGGACGAAAAAAAAACAAGGATGTGCTTGAGAGCGAAAGCACAAAAGCAGACGAAAAAGTTGGCCGGAAAAGTTTTCCTCGAAAGGTATTGAATTAATTATGAACGCTTCAAGAGCCGTACCATTAGTCAACTACTTTGGCGCACATTTTCGCTTTTCTTTTCGGTCGAGAGTGTCTGTGTATGTCTGTTTTAGGGGAAGGTGTTTTATCTCCAGATTCGCGCAGTACTATCCCATCTTGAGGCACACAGAAGTAGACGTAATAATTCAATCAGCCAAAGGATACAAACTTAGAAGGGATTTAGCGTGAAGCATGCAGGGTCTTATCCACGTACGTACCTTCGTTTCTGGATGGTCGGCGCGTCTTCGGATTTCTGGTCCTTCACACGCCTTCCTGGTACAAGCTGTCAATTATTATTCGCCACCGTTCGATCGTCCAGGGTCGTCGGGGAAATGGCAGTTAAGTGCTGACAGATTTATCTGTGAAAGTAAACGGAATCGTAATGACATTAGAATCTCACACACGACGAGTGGATGAAGTCGACCGGTCCCGGTCCCGGCAAGTGCAGTTCCCAGCAGAGTGTGAAGAGAAAAAACCATAAGCTTACTGGAAAACGGGATTATGTGGATAATAAAATGGAATCCAGGAAAGAGCGTGAACAAAGTCTCTTTGGGGGAAAAGAAAAAGTCTGATTTAGAAACAGAACTCCGAATGCAGTCATATCTAAAGAGCATAAGCTTTGAAGGATGGTAATTAAAATTTCATACAAAAAAAAAACAATCTGTCATTATGTGACGCTTTATATCGCATTCATTCGAAAGAGATTGACTCGGTAGCATGAACAAATTCATTCGCTTAGAGAGGCTTCAATGGGGCGCAGTAGTGAATCAGCTTCAGAATCAGCAAACGTAGTACACACATTAGACACGGGCTTGAGGGAGTCCCACCCAACCTATGTGGTTGCACCGGATCGAAACTATTTGCATTTAATTACATTCCGCCCCTGCTAGTGTGCTCCACCCTCGGACGTCACTGTGGGTGTCGTACGAAATCCGAAACGGTGGTCGACATATGGTTAAAATAAAATTTACCGTAAACGGATTTACCGAGCGGAAAAGAAGCTGCAGATGAAGCGATCAAGAAGGCTGAAATGTGAGTGAAATCCAATGATTGCATATTTCGTTACAGCTTCGCTAACCACCGCCGCCTGTCACCCGCCTGCCACCCGTAGCGTGATGTCTCGTCTATGGTCGTTACACTCCATACGACGACATGTGCAATAAATTGGAGATCTTAAGTGCAAATCGTTTCAATTAGCATCGCATGCCTTGGGGCGGTTTTTGCACGGGCGACATCAAATATTACTGGTATCAGGTTTTTTTGTCTGTGTGCTCGTGGTATGGCCCTGCAGCAATCCAATTAGAGTTTCATTGGAGAACCGTTTTCTAGACATGTTTATGATGAGAAAACCGCTTACACAGAGTATAATAGTATTAAAACGGAATTTGTAAAAAAGAAAATAGATAAACTTAATGAATCCTAAGAGAATTACTCCATTTTTAGCATAAAATTCAGACTATTGTGTAATAAATAAGCTGATAATTTTTATAACAGTACCTAATACTGTTCCATAGCTATTTTAGGTATAGTGTCTGATGTTTTCATAAATATTTATAAAAATCTATCTGTTACTTATAAACACGATTAACTTTAGTCTTGGTCGAATTGGTCATGCTCTCGCATTCGATCCACCAGAACAGCTACATGCGCGCACCATGATGATGGGCTGGAGCGTAATTTTACGACCGCTTATACAGCACACGAGGCACTGTGTACATATCGCTGATTGCCGGACCATTCCATCGTACAATGGCCGCGCGTCCGGCTTCAAGATGATATTTATCGTTCCAGCTCGCATGGTCTCTGCTGGTCACTACTTTTAGAGCCAAATACACATAGCAACACATAACAAAAATAAAATGAACTGAAAAAAAGGACAAACAGTGGTTTCCTACATCAGAGTACGCATTTTCCTTCATCCCTGCACAAACAACCACCAGTGAATGCTTCACCTCGATCATGTACTTTCATCGGAAGTACACACTCGATGTTTTTATGACATTGAGCCTGTCCCCGACTCCCGGGGCAAGTTCAAGGAGACCATAGACCGACCGACCGACCGACCGGGCAAATGCGCTGGGATTTGGCAAAACGTCAAATAACGACTATGGCCGACCAACCGGGGACACACTTAGCGCTCGCTATACTCCATTTTTAGCATAAAATTCAGACTATTGTGTAATAAATAAGCTGATAATTTTTATAACAGTACCTAATACTGTTCCATAGCTATTTTAGGTATAGTGTCTGATGTTTTCATAAATATTTATAAAAATCTATCTGTTACTTATAAACACGATTAACTTTAGTCTCGGTCGAATTGGTCATGCTCTCGCATTCGATCCACCAGAACAGCTACATGCGCGCACCCTGATGATGGGCTGGAGCGTAATTTTACGACCGCTTATACAGCACACGAGGCACTGTGTACATATCGCTGATTGCCGGACCATTCCATCGTACAATGGCCGCGCGTCCGGCTTCAAGATGATATTTATCGTTCCAGCTCGCATGGTCTCTGCTGGTCACTACTTTTAGAGCCAAATACACATAGCAACACATAACAAAAATAAAATGAACTGAAAAAAAGGACAAACAGTGGTTTCCTACATCAGAGTACGCATTTTCCTTCATCCCTGCACAAACAACCACCAGTGAATGCTTCACCTCGATCATGTACTTTCATCGGAAGTACACACTCGATGTTTTTATGACATTGAGCCTGTCCCCGACTCCCGGGGCAAGTTCAAGGAGACCATAGACCGACCGACCGACCGACCGACCGGGCAAATGCGCTGG
>KZ062565.1:66862-121226 GCA_002091835.1 Anopheles maculatus | reverse complement strand
GTTCAGCAACAAAATCTATCCCGAAAGCTGATAAGAGGGAATGCGCGAAAATAGGAACACGAAGCGTCTGTCGAGGGAACACGAAGAGCAAATTATGCTCATACATGTTCTGGCAATAGGAGTTTTATATCTCGACATTTCTTAATGGTTTATGAAGGGCAACAAACAGGACAGCAAACTCTGTCCCTTCATCCTGGATGTGTTCTTGCTTGCAAATTAACGTTTAGTGTTTTACTGCTTAAAGGTGCAGTTACAGAATTCACATGTAAACGTCATGTACCTTTAAGACCTAGTATTTTCTGTTGTCAAGTAAACGAGATATTAAACTTAACCAGGCCATTAAAATGAGATGAGCTCAATCAGTTGATTATCGTTTAGGGTGAGTTTCCATATGGGTAAAACTCAATTATCTGGCTAGACGAATGTTTTGGAATGGCGCATTGAACGATATTTCCAAACATTATGTTTCAAACAAACAAATGGAGAACGAGACACTGACTCGTTTGCTGCTTTCATTACTGCTATCACAACCATCACATATGATTGCTACAGCAACCCTAATGGAAGGATAAATTTAGAACGCACAAGTTACGATGTGACTGTTCAGATCTACTTGGACGCATTATTACACAACAAAAAACAAGCTCAAGTTCAAGCTCAATTCAAACATTAAGAGCTACCTTGATGACGTACTTAACCGGTTGGACTTTACAGCTCAATGACAACATTTGCCTCAAAGCTAAACTTGTATACGTCATCAAAAGTCCCAGCGAATCAAACACAAGGATTAGTACGTTACGTCAGTCGAAGTTTTTTCACATCACAAGAGATTTTTTTAGATCGTTTTACATGCACAAAACAAGCAATCTATCAAAATGGCTGAACCACAAAAAATAAACCTAAAGTGGCATACACATAACCTTCCCTTAAATCTTCAAGACAAGATCATAATAATTCGGTTTTAAATACACTTGTGCTCGTAATTCACAAAACTACTTCTTCTTTGCCATCTTAACATATGAGCGAAACCAACACCTTATTAAACTGCTGGTTCATGACAATCTTCTCTTAGTGCGTCTCCACAGTGCCAGTAGAACAGAGTGGTGCTCGGTGCCCAGTGTCAGTGTTTGTATTCGGTTTAAAGTTTCCTTCAATCTTCTACCGAGAAAATGACACCCAATCCGGTGTGCTTGCCGTGCCTGGAAAAGGCTCCAGAAACCTACGATGATGAGCACGAGCATCCGCAAGGTCCAGAAACTATCAACAAAACGTTGGAAACAATTCGCGAAGATCGTTCGACGGTGGAACAAAACCTGGCCCAGTTGCGCGATTGGATTGCAAAACATCCACACATCCGTCAGTGTCGTACGGACGCCCGCTTTCTGTTGCGATTCTTGCGTGCGAAGAAGCATTCCTTCCTGGCGGCTTCCCAGGTACTGGAGCGATATTTAGCCGCCCGAATGCTTCATCCTGCCTGGTTCCAGCGCTTGGACATTCGCGACCCAGAGCTAGCGGATCTCACCGATATCGGCTTTTTGTACTCACTGAAGGAACGCGATGCTGACGGATGTCTACTGACACTGTGCGATTGGGGATTGCTTGATCCGAAGCGTTACACCGTCGACCATAGCAATCGTATGCATGCGCTATTGGTTGAAGCGTTTAGTGACGATGCACTGTTCCAGTGTGCTGGTTTGATAGTAATCTTCGATCTGCAGCACATACAGCTCGCACATCACAGTATCATATCGTTGAGCGAGTTGCGCCAGGTAGCACACTACGTCAACAACGCCATTCCTATCCGCTGTAAGGCGATCCACGCCGTTAACGTGCCGTCCGGAGCGTTGTGGATCGTAAACGGATTGCTGGGATTCCTCAACGAGAAGATTCGCAAGCGCTGCAGTGTAAATATCTGCCCGATAGTGTTGGGTGTGGTGAATATTAATTCTATAAATATGTGCTTTATTTTTAGTTGTTCCGCGACTATAACGAACTAGCGGACAAGATCGATCGAAGCTTGCTGCCGAAGGAACACGGTGGCAAGGAACCGAAAAGTGAGCATATTCGTGCGTTTCGGGAACAGTGCGAGCGTTACCGCGAACGGATGCTGCTGCTGGACGAGATGGATATCGACCTTGACCACAATGAACCATACTCACGGCACGCGCTGCTGGATGACATCGAGGGTGGAGCAGTTGGAAGTTTCCGTAAGCTGGAACTTGACTAAATTCGACAACCTACATGAATTTTCCAACGAACAAAAACATACCTAGCGATCGTATCGGTACAGCGTAGCTTGAAAAATTCAACTCAACACCAACAGTGCGGTGAACAATTTCTTCTGTTCTGAAATTAATCCGTTTAAAATAACCTACATTCATAATCTGGTCTGTTCGTCCATTACTGTCTCTCTCTGCTCGAAAATGGAGCATTCACATCCGTATGCGGGTTTACATCTCAATCCGCCGTCGTGTAACCTGCACCCACCATAATTAGAATATGATACGACAAATTAGTGTTTGAGTACGTCCCGCATTTCGTGCGAACGAAGTGGAACGACCAAAGAAGGATTAAAAACAAAAGTAACATAAGCCCCAATCCAGCATAGACACTCAAAGCTTTACCGACCGCAGTGCCTGCTAGAAATGTGAGAAGCTTTAAAAAACCAGTTAGCGCCCTAGTCAGCGCTGCTACTATTCGTCAAAAAAGACAATTTAAAACAACAGGTTTCTCATCTTTATCGCACAACGGTCGATACCACGGTGCGCCATAAGCTCCACGCAAAAGGAGACTATAAACCTGCAGGCAATCGGCACGAAAAACATATGGTCAGCAGCTTAAAGCATACAACTCCGCGATACAACTTGTCCATGAATGGGAACACTAGACGCTCACAGAAAAAGAAAAGGGAAAAACATGAGTAAATAAAAATGAGAATTATTTTGACACACATAAAAAGGACGACGAGTCTAGTTTAGAAGGAGAACCAAAAGAAGAAGCAAAAGCAATCTCTTAAGGACGTTACAAACGAAACAAGGACACTAAATCAGCGCAGGGATATAAACCAGAACGTTGTGATGATAGTGGTCTTAAAATAAAGTAACGTGTACTACTGCCGAAACTAGCACACACGAACACATATCGCGTGTCAGGCGCAAGCAATGAAATGAATGACACTAGTCTGGGACGCTTTAAAAAGGAAAATTCATCGAAAGATGGAAAAAGATGAAGGGACATGCAATGCGCTGTATTACTTTAAACGAAAAATATTGAAAGAAATGATTTGTTGAGCTTTGTTATCAAAATATGTTGACACTGCTCTATGCAAACCCTTATAAAACTGATAAAAATGGTCGTGGCATAAGGACTTATATTTTATCTTGATAACTCCATAGTATTAATACGGGGCGGCCCGGTGGTGTATTCGATAGCGGCGCCGGTCTTCACACGGCAGGACCGGGGTCCGAATCCCGGCGGACCGCCTCCCCGTACGCAGGACTGACTATCCAGCTACGGGTATAAATAAGTCACAGAAAGCTAGCACTTGCTAGCAGGCCAAGGCCTTTCGAGGTTGTAGTGCCAGAGAAGAAGAAGATAGTATTAATACTCTAGCTTGTATTTGTAAACAATATTTATTTTATTCTAAACCTTAGATAAATTTGTATCACACAGTATAAATGATGACTTCTACTTGGCTTAACGTACTCCAAAACTAAGTCGGCCATATACTTATTGATACTATACTTACTAGACTTCTTGATAGCACATAGTTGAATAGTAAATCCTTACTACAGTGGATCGATTTGGATGAGATTTGTGAAGAATTGGGCTACTATAGAGACCCAAGATTACTATAGTGAGATTTAAATAGTTATATTTCCCATATAAGACTGGGAGACATTTCTGGTGCGATCTGGTGACATTGTTATTATCGAGCCTGACTTTCACACAACAGATCAAATCACACCAGTATCAAATCCCATCTAGATAGACTAACCAACTACGCGTAAATAAAGTCAAGCAAGCCCCAACAATACTGGACATCCAGAAGTTGTAAAAGTTGCAAAATTTTAAGTATATCTGAATGTTGGAATAGTACATTGTGTATCTAATTGAAACAAACTTTCCATCAACATTTCCAACAGCACCGATCTTCTGGGACTATTTGTTACTAATTCCATAAGGTAAAATAATTATTATTACTTTTGTCCAGAGTTTCTGTTCACCTATTCACGATACACTAGAACCAAAAAGGAAGCAAGAAAGCGTAAACTTTGCTTCAAGCTCACGACTTATCACACTCACTATAGTACCGTCCTCGTGGGAGTCTAGCAGCACGTCCTAAACTCACACACACTCGTTAGACGGTAAATTCTTCCCTTTTCGTTCGTCTCAAACTTATGACACTGCGCCAACCTCCAACACTCCAGAGAAAGAGAGCACGTCAAGAAGCGTCAAGATTGATACGGTGTACAGGGATTTTGATGCTAGCTGCTTGTAGTGAATGTGTGACATTTTATGGCGCAGCAACAACAACAAAAAATAAATAAATATTCCCGCACCACACACGCCAACGGTACAGACTGCAACGAGCATAGCACAACGATTTTCCGTACCATTTTGCACCCATGCACCAAACACACCCAAGGCCACGAGATGTGCATGTAAGGAAATGCTTTCTCACCGGAAAGCAGGTTTTTGCGTTTGCGTTGTGTGGGAGATTCTTTTTCCCGGGAGTGGGGACAAAATGATGGAGAGGCGTACGAGAATGAAGGAAAAAAGTTGCAGAAGAAAAAGAATTGTCATTTGAGTTGAGTGCTGCATTTTGATGCGAGTGGTGTGGCGACGTGGAGGAGAGGGATAAATATGGCCTCATAAATGAAATCCAATCTTCATGATTTACTTTTGTACTTCACTCATCATTGAGCGCTATTTGAGCAAAGGATGTAGATGGCAAACATGGCCCAATCCATGCAGCCGCGTGTCATTCTACAAGCATATTGCATGCTAGTGGTCTAACTGCAGCTGCTACCATCATATACCATAGCGCCCCATTTACTCTTGTCATCTCTCGCTCTCTCTCTCCTGCTCAACTTATCGCCCCACTCTACGGTCTACGTGTGACATGATGTTTGCCGATTTGATTGGGACATACTGCTTCGGTCCCACTCTTTCTCGATGAGGTTGTATTTGGCGAACATTATGCGAAGGTTTGATTTGTAAAGGGCTCGGATACCTAGTGCCATTCGGTCGAAGCAGGAGGTTTAAAACCGATTGAAAAGGGCAAACCGGGTAGAATATTTCTGTGCAAGTAAATAGAGTAAGAGTAAGAGTTCTGTTCCCAGGCGTTACACCTTTTTTTTTTTCAAATCGTCGGTCGTCCCTCTTGTGTATGCAGCATTTTAAGCAGCATTTTAATACTACCGAGCCCTTCTCATTTGCTTACCGGGTGTGTGTGTGCGTGTGTGTTAACAAATGGCAATGACGATACCCTTCCTGACGTGTATGAAGAGGCATGCAAATAATCGCCAGAGGTAGAATTTAAAATAATCACTACCAACCACTTGACAACGTATGCAAACGCGAGAACGGAAGGATCTCATCAACGTTGATGGATTTTTTGTGCTTGTTGTTGCTGCTGTTGTTTGACGAACAGGGGTGAAATAGAGTGCCGGAGTGAGTTGACAATTAGATGAGTAAATGTGAGGTTTGTTATGCTGCGAACAACACGACAAAATCATGTTGAACCAATGTGATGTAAGGAACGTACAATTATTATTACTAATGTGATTGGGAAAGATTCTTCGTAAGAAAATATTAAAATTATGTAACAAAATTAACGCTTTATAAATGGATCTCTTGACAAAACTGTAAAATAAATTTGTTGTATATCTGCAACATGACTTTATTTCGCCAAAATTAGATGGTATCCTATAGTCCAACGAGCACTGTAACAGAAATTCGATTGTAAAATCAGTTGTAGTACTATAATTAAATTCACAGTGTAGAGAAGTATTTAGCATACTTTTCAACTTCAACTTAAAACAATAAACATATTCTCAAAATGGTCCTAACCAACTACGGGTAAATAAAATCTAGGGAGCCAACAATAATCGGCACCCAGAAGTCATCAACTCACAGCAATCCATATGAATGAAACGCGGGAAGTATTCCAATGTCTGCAAAGGACATTCTAGACAACACAATTCACACACACCATCCTACCACCGTAACCGGAGCATTTACGATCTGCTGTGGCATTTGAAACCGGTAGGGAATTCGATTTTCCTCACTAATAATTGTCTCGTGAGCATCCAACAACGCACGGAGTACAATCAATCGCACAGAACGCGAACAGTAGAACCAGAATCCCGGTTACGGTGTGTTCGAGAGACGGTCGGTTATCTGTTTAGCTGATTACTGGCATATGAGAGCAAATAATGATGTCAAGCCTGCGGTGATGGACGGTCGATAATTTTACACCCACCAGGGAACCGTGCAGCCAACCATATGGGGAAAGGATAATTATGATAAATGCCAACCACTACATTAAATTAGCGCGGCGTTCTCCATCCCCTCTTCTTCCGAGCAGCTCAACCTCAGCTCTCCACACAAATTAAGCTGAATGATTGTTAATCTATTTCGAATCAAAGTCACCACCTTGGCCCGAGTGCACCGTAGAGAACAGGGAAAACACCGACCGGACGATTTTGCGCTCAGCGACCATGATTAAGGACACTTCATCAACCAATCGCTTCATTTGCCAGATGATATCCTCCCGCACGTAAGATGCCACATAAACACGCTGAAGAACCGTCTTCTGACGAAGTTTATGGTGTTCGGGATTTACTGTTCTTCCGCCTCACACTGGGTGTCAAGTTGACACCGCTATAGAGCGCTCCCAACCGGGACCCACAACAGCATCTTCGGTTAATTATTGGTTTGGGGCACGCCGGCCCCGAATAGACACGAGCGGGCGCGACGACACGTTCCGTTACCGCGCCATTCCAAACAGATAAAGACTCCATCATAAAGCCCATATTCGAGAGAGTGTGTCATGGTAATAATGATCTTCCCCCGGTGCCGGTCGTCGTCGTCGTTCGATCGACAGCCGTACTTGGTGCCTGTGTCCGAAGAACGTTCCAACAGCTCATTCGGAATTCGGAATGCTGAACTTGTGAAGGAACGCGTTAGACAGGCGACGAACGGTGACGGTCCGAGGGGTTTTTTTTGGAGGACCGTGCCACACTCACCATCTCCATGAAACGTGATATCATAAAATCGTTTTTTGAGGTTTTCTTTTATAGGGCCCGGCCGTTTTTGTTTATTTTGTCTACAGTGTGCAGTTGCGTTGGAGAGCGTACACGGCCGTCGTCCATTTGTTGCCTTCCGCGTGCGCTCGAGTAACAGAGCATAGCGGGCTCCTACGCAAAGGCTTTTTTTCTTTCATTCTTTTTCGCTTGTTTTGTTGCTTGCAGGCGTCTGTGTGCCGCATTCTCTTCATTTGGAGCAGTTTTCGGCAGTATTTTATTTAACGATATTGTTTGGATCGAAGTGCTTTAAACACTGTTCTATTGGGGCCGGCCGAGATGTTCCTTTAAAAGCCGTTGGCGAATGTTAAACGATGCTATAGCAACAGGGTGGGACTTTATTTGCCCAACAATTTGCACACAATTTTGTTGCGAAAGGGCGTTTCATTTCAATCGGTAGATGAACTTAACTAAAAGCAAAAAAGTTTTGACGAAGTGACTTAATTAACAACGCGTTTATAATATTTACTAATTAGCAACAGGTAATTAAATGCTCACATTCTTCCCATAGTTGTTCGTATTGTTTATAATAAAATGACAAAGCAAAAAGAAAATTCAATCCGATGTTGTTTACTAGAAATTTTAATTATTTTATTGTGCATTCTTTTTTGGTATAAACAAAGCAGAATAACCAATAGAACCTTTTTTGGAGGATAGAAGAATTGGGAAAAAAAAACAAAACATGCGATTTAAATAGCTTTGGAAGTGTCAATAATAGTTCATTTCCGAAAGTATGCTAATGCCATGACAGTTTAACACTTGTTAATGCCACTTCCAAATAAACCTCAGAAACAAAACAAAACGATTTTGTCACACATATTCATCTGATTCATCTAAGCTTTCATTTGCATCTCATTTACGTGTTAAACCACACACACACACCCAAAACAAAACGCTTCTCGCCATATATCGTGTGGAGTTCTGTTTTCTATAGTAATTGCTCGCTAATCAGCACTTAATTAACGACAATTTCACGGGACGATACGCTTTCGGGAGCCACCGTTTTGCGTTTCGGTTTTGTTTCACCTATTTGGATAGCGCTATTGTTTGCGTACGTACCACGCCATCCTACCCACAGCTATCCCAAATCCTCGTGTGAAAACCGCACAACCGAAGACAATCTGTTGCCATCGGAAAGACAACCGAAAAACTCACCCAAGACTCTAGCGAGACACACTGTTTGCCCAAGAGATTTAACTTTGTATTGCGTTTCAAGGTGCCGTTTCCCGTTTTCACAAATCGCTGCTACAAAGAAATGGAAAATCGCGTACAAAAAGTGTGCAATTCGGCCCAATGCAACCATACTGCGACGCACCTGTGGGAGATGTGGGACAACGATTTGGCTTTGCCATCTAGTGAATCGATAACAGGAAGAAAAAAATACACACTCTTTTTGGACGTTTTTTTCTGAAGGATGAGACATGGGACAACCGGTGAGCTATAGGACGGTGACGATCAGTGTGAAGGATATTCGGGAAAAGCTCGATTGGCGTGTGATTGGATGTCATATCATCATCATCATCATCCGCGTCGTCCTTGATGTCGTTATACGATGGTAGAACGTTCTTGCTGAACCCCGTTAACCCGTTTTTGGACAGCGTACAGTCGTCGTACCACACGCGACTGCATATGGAATCACACAACCTTGGCACAACTTAACGTATTCATCGATCTCATCTACACCTGCAACACTGGTACATGATGGCAGTTTAAAGCGGTGCGAGCTGGGATTCTTTTTTTACATCTCCACTTCTTCCATAGTGATCCATCTCACTATAACGTATCGGCATCGACTAGCACCACCCCACATAAGCATATTATGCTCATCGATTCTTCGATCCACACCACCCAATTTAATGCTGATTTCGTTCGACGCGATTTTACGCCACTACCAGAACCACGCGCTTCCATAGAGAGTGTAAGCAGTGGTTCGGGTGTGTGTCTTTTGAATAAAAATCACGTCACTAATGCAACCACCACAGAGAACTCTCGTGCTCATGCAAGCCATCTGCCGTGGAGCTATGGGAAGCATTAAGCGGTTCGGTGTCGCGCTGCCGGAATGGAGATTTTTGTGGGATCGATGGATGTCAGTTTGATGCGCGATGTGGGCGTTTGAGAGCAGCATATAGATGGGAAGATTTGGTTGAAAAAAACAACCAGCCAAGTAAAACTGAAACGATGCCTTTCTCTCTATCGTCAATCCTGCAGGTGAGCTGGAAAAACGAACGGGAACGGATTCTATTAGGTGTTTCCCTTCGTTCGATTTTGGGAAATAACTCGCGAGACGAAACGATAGTGAACAATGGTAATGATGTTCGGCCCGCATCACGTGGGTGAACCACAATAATGATGATGGTGGTGCCGAAGGCTTCGATTTCACCATCAGGTAAGTTGACTTTTTCCTTGGCTTTTTTTCCCCCCAAGTGGTTTCCGACACCCACGTGCTTACGGGTGGGAGGAAAGCTTTCTTTTTCCTCCTAACTTTGGAGCAAAAAAGGAGAGACGAAAAAAATCCATACGAGAACCTAGTTGCCCAAAAACCCCATCCACACCCTCGCACAAAACCACTCGAGTTCAGTTTTGTTTGCTCGAGACAACCTATCTGAGCCCGTGCCTTCGAAAGCCCCGCCGGGCTAATGGTATTATAATAACCTAAATCAACCCACTGTTGAAAAAGCTCCTACGCATAAAATGCAAACCTATCTTACTGGGACATGCACACACACACTTATATACGGGTGTCTACTTTGCTTAACCATTAACGATACGAAACCCACCTGATAAGAATGTGGGTAAAGTCATCTTCACTACCTTGGTGGAGTAATTAAAATGGCTTTCAACGACGAGGTACTTATGCTTCTACGAAAAACCAACTCTGCTCTTAATACGCGACGATAAAATGCATGAACAATATTTGCTAAACATCAACCAAATCAACCCCCGGAGGTTTGATGACCCTCCGAAGGCAAACGAGCTCCACATACTCGATCATCAATCAAACGGTCCCCCCCCCTGTTTATGTGTGTTGTGGGCACACATTCCGCTTACGATCCGTATACAGTACACTACAGCAACAATTTTTGATATTACAACAGGGACAGCAAAAAAAACGGAATAAAATGCAACGCTTGTTTGGCGTGGGATCATGATTTGACTTGGATCGTTTGTCTTGTCATCGTTGTACGCGCAAATCAGATTCCGAGCAAACACACGCGTACACACACACACTCCAGATGCCAGATACTTGGGGCAGCAAACATTCCAATGAAACGTTTTGTTTCGACGATGGGCCAAAGACACAGTTTGATTGTGAGATACTGTTTGAAAGGCAGAGACATTGGAGTTAACGTGTATCACATAGTTGTTGATAAATTAACGTATGTTTTGAATACTTGACCAGTCCTTTAACATTATCACACAACAGAACAAATTTACAGGATTTCCGGGATGAACTACAAATGTTCGAAGCAGTTTTGGACATTGATAAAATGAACAATTTTCAGATTAAATTGAAATCCGTTGCACTTTCTAGACACCTTGCTAGATGCAGAAGTCTATTTACAGAAAGAACTGAACAGAAGTATGTCAAAGCAAGGGTTGAGTAATATCAAGAGTGGATTATTGAACATCATCCGAGATCCCTATGATGTATGACTGACAACGTGAATCTCTAAATTTTATTCAATCATTTTCTTGAGTTAAAAGATTAGTATTTCATCAATTAATTCGTGGTTTGGGACACGATTTTTTTTTTAATATATTTTACTCTTTAAATTGGCACATAAATTCTCGATCGAGCGAGACTGGGACACGTCAGGTTTGCTATGATTGAGCTTCCTTCCTTCCAGCATTCGCTTCCAGTAGGAGATGACATCACGTCGTCTTTGTAATCATTGTAGTACTTTTTCATGAAGGCAGCAACATCTGGGAGGTACCTCGTACTACAAATCTCGCTGGTCATTGGCAGCCCAGAAAAAAAAACCTAACAAGTGACATCCTTTTCACAGTTTCTGTTGAATGCTCCAAATGTCGCTTCAAGCAGTCGGACAGTACGATCCAGACATTTGCTCGATAGACTTTCCCATCTCCAGAAGTCTCCAGATCTTATGGATATTTGTAGAAATCGTATCTGGCTGCCACAAAGTGTACCACAATGGCTGGCTTTTCGTAGGCACAGATTGAGCAGGTGGTACGAACAAACTTTAGAACTAAATTCTTCTATTATTCTTGCTACAGCTACCGTAAATAAATTTATGGAGCTCCCAAATGTTGACAGTATGAAGTCAAAAACCATGCATTGACCACCAACTGGCACGATAATCGTATGGAAATTCAGAACATTTTGTCGCAATTTTTCTAGCGCATGCGTTAATCTCAAGAGTATGCAAATGTAATGAAATAATCCATTGAGATTCCACGTATCTAACATTGATATTTGAAAAAAAAAACATCCTAGAACGCCTGTCAAAGGCAAGAGAAGCTCATTCCGTGTGTCGTTTCAACTCCATATTACGGTTAATTAAACAAATGCTCTCGGTACATGTTAATTTGAATGTATACTCCCAAAATTAACCACGTTATCTACCCAGAACAAGGCTCACCACAAGTGCACCAAGCACACAATTGTGCTTTTTTTTTGCTCTGGCCGCTCTTAGTCTCTCTATTCCACAGGTAATCTGCAAATGTGACAACGCGACACCATCATCGAGCACGTCGGTAACACCTTCATATCCCACCGGAACGGGAAAAAACGGCTCCATTTCAGTTAGAAAACAAAAAAAAACCCACCTCCAACGTTTCGTTTCCCAAAGACACAGGCCTTCTCCGTCATTTTCCGCGGGCAAACGACACATCCCAACCCCCAACAGTCAAACGGTCAATTAGTGTCGGATACGGTTTTCTTCTCCTTTCTCACGGCCGAGACTGGCGCACCACGCGCCACCACCAAAATCGGATTGCCTATGGCATCATGTCAAACTCTTCCACAACCCAACTCACGAACACCGGCAGCAAACCGGGGATGACGTTATTCTGTCCGCCGGTGGTAGGAAAAAAAAAGGATCCTCAACGCAAACGAAAAAAGCTCCTAAATAAATAGTCTTCCATCTCGTCAGTAAATTGACCACCTTTCATGGAAGCTACTACCACCGGCAGCAAAACGGATCACCATCATCATCGTGATGGTGATGTTTCACCTGAAAGCTTTCCGTTTTACTTTACCCGTTCGGTACGCTTCATTTTCACCACTATATTGCATTAGAGAAGCATGCAGCAAAATGGTGCAAGGTAACAGAACAGGAAGCAAGAAAAAAAAAATAGCCACCCAGAAGATCGGCAAACTATTCACAACTAACTGCAGCCAAATGCAGAAGAGACTGAGAGAGGTTTATTAATATTCATCACTTCCTGTGAAGGGTGTGAGTAGCTCTTAAACAAAAAAAAACGCGCACACAACTACTCGTCAAAACGGTGCCACAACCGTGTCAAACTCTAACCCCTTTTTCTCTTAAAATGCAGAGGGGGATGGCTCTATTTTTTCTCGTGAGCTGTAGTAAATTAGCATCGAGTTAGTCCGTGCTATGGGCGGGTGCCGTTGCAGCATCACGCTTGCCAAGAGCCTAGAACGGAAGCTGGAATTCAGTCAGTCAGCAATCGCTCACGTTGGCAACCGTGAATTAACCTCTAATGGCCGTGTCGTTAGCGTTCACAAAGTGCTTGACACTAGAGACCTGGCGAGCTAAAAGAACGCTACCACCGCCATCGCCGCGCTAAACGAAAGGGCATCCCAACGACAGGTGATGGCGTAGAGCAAAGGTTGGGCTGAATTTTGATACTGGGAATTGAGAAAGACTTCTGCTGATAAGGATATGGATAACATAATTCCAGCGAAATGATAGTGTAAGTGGATGAAGTAAATAGTTGCTAATTCATAATTCAAACAGGATTCATTCAACATAATCACATTATCTAAAATATTAGTTCTAGATAAGTTGAAGACTTTAAGGCTTCAAGAAACGTTATTCACCAAAAAATGCCTCTATCATTCCTGTACTCCAACTTCAAGATGAGGCTTTTTCCAATTAGTTTCTTCATCGTCGACAACGCACCGGACGTGCACGCATTCATCATCGAACTTATGCTGTCAACTCCAAGATAAGGAAAGTGTGTCCGGTATTCAAATGCTGCGAAGCGAACACATTTTTTGATCAATCAAAGCACATTCATGGTCGACCCACATTTTGACGACCTGTTCCCAATTATCGGTCCCCAACAATTATTACCTATCGCACGGTATCAGAAATCCGATAAGCAAAAAACATCATCATCGGCTTACTCAAGCAGCGAGACCCCATTCAACGATCACTCCTACTTCGCTATTGAGTTGTTTGATACACTGTGGCGTACATTCGTGATGCAAAACAAATGGCAACGAAACATCATAAAGTCTGCCCCATAATACCTGACGACGATGGGAACGGTAAGGGCTATGGACGAAACGGAAATAAGATATAAGCGCCCAAGGCACCCCACACGCACGCGTGCCCTAAATAGTTCCACCGAGCTTCCTTCCGGCGTGCAGGAACGTGCTCAACAATGGATGGCGTGCAGCGAGATGGCGAGAGGCACACGATGAGAAAATTTCACTTCACGTTTATTTGAGCTCCGTGCAGCGCTACGGTGCAGCATCCACGTGCCGCCCAAGGACTCTCTCTACGGCCAAGGCAAAGTGCTTTTCCAACTAAAATCGCTTCTTTATCCGGATGCTTATCGGTGTGCAGCCCCCGAAGACTAAGGTTTTGCCGCGTAATCTCGGGCGGAAGGACATAAACATTATGCGCTGCATTATGCTAGCGAAAAACTGGAAGATCTGCTGCAGCCCGCGGGGCCGTATACCCATGACGCGAGCATTTTCCTTTGTTTTCCCCGTTGTAATATGGTAGAATGTAGAGGAGAGCTGAAAAAAATGGCAAAAGCAAAAGACAGCGGATACATCCTGTGGCACATCACCATCGGCAAAGGTGGGGCCAAGGGGTCAGGTGAGTGTGAAAGGGGGGAAGCGGTTTTCCCATCGCTGGAAGCAATTTTAGCTCGCCCCGGTCTCCAATATACACACAGTGGCATCATATGCACCGTTAACAGGTATCAGGATTCAACCGTACAAAATGGCCTTTGGTGCACCTAATGTTGCATCATACCAGTCCTCTGCCTAAGGCTATCGTCTTTCATGCTTACACAGAGAGAGAGCATTCTTTATCGATTGGACAGCTAATCCAGTTAACAACACATACCTTCCCTTATTTTCTTAGGCAGCCAAAGGTTCCCACCGGGTCTCCATCGTTTGGGGTTTTTGCTCTATTTGGACAAGTCCTTTTTTTTGCTCTCCATTTTTTGCTTCAAAAACTTCCAAAAACATAATTTCTGTGTGCTACATCTTGTTGCCCCGGTACATGGGAACGCGCGCTCACTGGCACTGTGTGTTTGATGGATGAAGTGAAAATTCGGTCCGACCCCAAAAAGGATTGTTGACCAAAGAAAAATCAACCATTTTCATACCCCCGTTGCGTTAAGTATACGGTTCCATTGTGTAACCGGCTGTGTGAGGAGACAACAATACCAAAGATAAAAAATGTGAAAAAGCACACACACACACATGTGTATATGGACACACAGCTAACGAGTTTTGGGATCAATGTCCCTATCATTTTTAAGGGCAATTTTGAACGTACAAATATACATCGCTCTTGGCTAAAGGTGACCGATAAGCGCAAGACGACGACACGGCGTGAAAGGAACCAATTTGACTGGTGGTGGAAAAATCGCCCATTAAACCGAAGCCCGCCCCCATTACGATGCGATGGGATGATGGTCAGTGATCCGAGGAAATGGCGAAACATAAAACCCAGCGCTAGCGTGGTGGGATGAAGCTGTGGAGTTCAAGAATCGCCAACCGTCGCTATCCAGAGACTATCCAGAGCGTCAGTGGTTACCGTGCTTTTTGGGATGTCGTGTCGACGTACCCAAGGAAAAAAATACCAATCAACCAGCGACAGTGACGACTAATATGAGGACGCTATAAAGCACATCAGTAGCACCGTATTCGAAACGGAAACGACCGTTCGTAAAAACGGGAGCGCGCGCGCGATCGCTCCATTTCTAGTAATCATTTCACATTAACTTTATGGTCCCCGTTTTTTTTAGGGACATTTGTAATCCGTGAGCTTCAAAATTCGTCGCGTCGCCGGTAGCACAACACGAGGTAGGTGCGTGAAAATGTGGTTATCTTTGAAGTACAGTCACCTTTCCCGGTGACCTTGGTGAGGGAAATGAGGAAAACAGTAAACAATTCGTTCAGTATTTTATGAAGCAGTTTGGCCGGCTTGTTGTAGCGCTTCAAATTACGCACGCACGAGCACGAGGAGCAAAGGTTAAGCGTAGGAAACAGATCGATCAGGCACTCTATATAGCATTGTGGCGTGCGAACTGCGTCGCTAGTAAAATCAAAACTATATCACGCTTTTAAGATACGTTTTAAGATTAGTTCAATATGTTCACTATAAAAGAACACTTTCGCTTTGCGCCGAGCATTAGCTGTTTAATGATATTTTTATGTGTTGATTGTTTGACTGGATTTCGGTTATCAAAAGTAAGCTATAAACGTACCCTTAAAGGTTTTTGATAGGAGTACCTCAGCAATTGATTTCTTTTGTTAGTTTCATAATTAACAAAAGAAGCGGCAACTAAAGCGACTAAACTTCAACTCTTTCCAGCTATAGGGTTTACAAACCTTTTGCGTTTGGCGGATGAAATATGGAGAGTTCGCAATAAATACTGCCAAGAACAATAAACCACTATCGCTAAGCTTCGTTAAGAACTGTCAAGCATTAGCGTTAAGCATCAACAAACTGTGTTATTAGTTAACTTGCTTGCTTTATATTATATTTATATTGATATATTGATTTTTAGAAAAATATTACAATTTTATGTTACTTGAAGGAGAAGAACTGAAGTCTTCTTAATGTACCTTTTAAAACATTCTCCAAAACCACCAATTCAACGCAACAGAAAATCTACCCACCATCAAGTGGTCACTCACAAAAAGCGCCCACACAATTAGCCTAGTCACACACAACCACGCAGCCCAGACGTGACTCCCAAAAAATCAACAATTTCACACGCGCAAAAATTATTCTTTCTCTACCACGAAACCGACAACATAAAAAAAACGAACTACTAAAGCGTCCTAACATAAAATTAGCCATCCGACCAACCAACCGGCGGTCGCATTGAAACAGGCCTAGAAACTATCGTAAACCGCTTACACAAAATATTGTAGTGTACAAAAAAAAAAATACAGCAAGCAACCCAAAAAAGAAAAACACATACACAAACGACCAGTTTGGTTGCCTTGCCGGCCGAAATTCCATCCAAACATACACCTCACGCTCGCTGTTCGCTAAAGGCACAATCGCGTTACCAGCAACCTTAGGGTTTGGCCACACTGCGTCTACAAATTTAGTTTTTTACTGTTTGTTCGCCCCTTTCGTTCGCACACGGGCTTATCAGGTTATAGAAAGTAGGAGCCTACGAAAGGAAAAACTCTCACACCCACCTGCCAAATTTTCCGACTCCAGCCAACCAATCCATCGTTTCAACAAGAAGCCGATGTTTCTACGGTGGCCCAAGAAGCAGCACCCGGTTCCTAACCGAAACCTTCACCCCAACCCCAAACAAAAAAGCCTCCGAAAATAATCAAAAGTGATGAAACCAATGCCAACGAGAGCAACCTTCACCATCGGTATTATATATTCCCGGGAGGGACAAACCATCCCCAGTAAAAAGGTGACAGAGCTTTAGGTCACACGCTGCCATTTTTTCCAGTGCCACCGGTCCATTTCAACGAAGGGGATGGCAATGTGGCAGAGAGACAACACTCACACACACACACGGGCGTACTCCTTTTTCCAGGGGGAGACACACCGAAGAAAAAAGGCGTACATATAGCTCACCTTGTGCGCCATTTCTTGTGCGGAAGGAGTTGTGAAATTTATCGAATTTCCTTCGGTAGCTGTAGTAGTAGGGGACAATTTTCCTTTCGCCAAAAGCCGGCGTTATTTTTTGTGTGTGTGTTGCAGCAAACAAGGTAAAGCGCGGGGCTATAGCGAATGAAAAAAAAACAACCGATGCGCACTCCACCCCATCATCGGTGGCACAAGAAAACGAGGAAAAAAACCTCCATTTACCTTCACCCTAGGACGAGACCTTCTACGAAGGTACAAATTGAGAAGTTATGTCAAAGCGGTCACCCTCCCGGTTTGAGTCACCTAAGCAAAAAAAAATAAAATGGCCAAAAAGCCTATCCCGCCTGTCCCGGAACTGTCTATCCTCACGTCTTCAGGGTTTTTTTCCTGGCCGGATTTTGTACCACCCACTTGTCGCCGGCGCGTCGCCTGAGCGCCGAACGAGTGTGTTCTGCTGGATAAAAGCATAATTCTATGCTTGAGCTTGAAATTTCGGGTTTCGGGAAGCTCGTCGGCCAACTGGCCAAAAAAAGGAGAAAAATCGGCGAGGGAGAAAACCAACAAACCGACCGACAACATGTCACCTTCGTTCGTTCAAGGAAGGGTACCGTACACGTGGGATAGACACAACACCGGAAGCCGGTAAGGAACCACTTCAAAAAACCACACCGTCAGCGGGTTTTTTTATGTATGGATATCACACATACACATGGCTACAACCACAGTTTTATGTACAAGACACGCTAACGCGTAGACCGGGGCCAAGGAAAGCCAGAGGCCGGAAGCGCGAATAAATGATTCATGCTACCAGAGCGCCGTAAAGTCCATTCGTTGGAAAATTTGATTCATAACGATGTAAAAGTGCTCCCTAGCAAGGTTTGTAAGCTAAGAAAGTAGTAAGTGAGTAAGGCTTTATCTCATCAGCCAACTGGCCAAAAAAAGGAGAAAAATCGGCGAGGGAGAAAACCAACAAACCGACCGACAACATGTCACCTTCGTTCGTTCAAGGAAGGGTACCGTACACGTGGGATAGACACAACACCGGAAGCCGGTAAGGAACCACTTCAAAAAACCACACCGTCAGCGGGTTTTTTTATGTATGGATATCACACATACACATGGCTACAACCACAGTTTTATGTACAAGACACGCTAACGCGTAGACCGGGGCCAAGGAAAGCCAGAGGCCGGAAGCGCGAATAAATGATTCATGCTACCAGAGCGCCGTAAAGTCCATTCGTTGGAAAATTTGATTCATAACGATGTAAAAGTGCTCCCTAGCAAGGTTTGTAAGCTAAGAAAGTAGTAAGTGAGTAAGGCTTTATCTCATCAATGTTATTCTCCTGAAATTACACAGCGGCTTTTATCGGTACACAATGTACGCCTATTTGTAGTTAGTGTTCCTATAAAAACCGATGGTGACTTAATTGTTTGTTTCTAAGAAAGTTTAAAATACATTAAATTTGCTACTAGATAAGCTGAATGTTCTTGTTTATACAGTGACGGATACTAGAGTAAGACCATGCACTATTCTAAAAAGCGCTAAAAAATTAGGTTATAATGCCGATTTCTAACGTATCGAAATGTTTTTCTTTGCAAAACTTTTTGGGAAAACAATCCATTCATCTCATCTCCATCTCCATTTGCTGGCATCTTGATGAAAATATAACCGAAACACGTTAGACAATAAAATAAGACCATTCATTTGATTTTAAACTAGTACAGAATTTTTTGGGCATCTCTTCTTTTGTAACGTCAACCTATGCCATGGTCGAAAATGAAACAGTTTTCTGCTTTGGAGCACTTTTTTATTTATAAAAATGCAACATATAATATATTAACTTCTACCCCGGGCACGGCTTGAGAGGCTTTATTTAGAATAACAATTAATAATTGCTTATGTTGATACTTCTTTAAGTCTATGTTAGTTAGAATGCATCAGTAGTATAATATTATATCAGTTAATATTTTTAAGTATAAAACGAGCTTTAGACTTCAATTGCTTATTCTCTGGCTCTACAATCTCGTGAGGTCTTGGACCTACTATTACTAGCTTTCGTGACTAGTTTTACCCGTAGCTGGATAATCAGTCCTGCGTACACTACCATGTGAAGACCGGCGCCGCTGTCGTACCATATGTAGCACCGAGCCGTCCCAAACCTCTATATAGCTAACCAAATATCAGGCTTTTACTAAAAATTTAAGAACTCCTGAACGTCTTGTTTTTTCCTCACAGAACTTTTGTCTCTTTCGCATTTTTGCATTTTTTTTTTTTGCAAATCTAACATACACACAAATAAGAAAGCCATAACTGAATAAATAAGAAACGATTGAAGTGAAATGACTCAAAGCATCTATAAACAAGCAAACCAACCTACAATAATGGAATACATGAATAAATATGAACATAATGTATTTTAACAACTATAAGCGTGTGAAACGACTCCAGATGAAAAATATTGCAATTAATTCTAATTAATTTGACTAGTAATTTCATAATGGTTGGATTACCCAACACAGAAGGGTCGTTGTTTTCTGTTCGTACTGGCAGGTAACGTTAGAGCTTAGAAGAATGGTGGCACAGTGTATTTTTACTCACAAATTGATTTATGGATAGGTTAAACTTGTCGACTCAGGGATTAACTTTAACGAAACCGGCTTTTTGGGCTTGTGCATGGCAAACTCTTACAACAATTTAGCTACCCAGTTGGATGTTAATATGGTCCTTAATTAACTTAAAACTTATTAAGGATGCAATGTTCTTGAGTTTAGTGTTACCTTGAGGTATTTGTTATGTATCATTAAGGAAGTTTTAAAACCAGATGATAATTTATGAATAAATTAGTTATTTATTCATTTGACAATTACTTCAAACAACATAAGAATAAATGAATAAAGTATAAAAACAAATCTGTTCTAAATTAAAAAAAAAAACAATAGTAACCAAAAGAGACACAAAATAAATTGAAAACTGTTATTCTTGAAGTATATTTTTGTATGTTAATGTACCGGATAACATCCTAAAATTTCTTTACGAAAAATTATCCTTAAAAACCCGTACCATCCATCCGTCCAAGATCCATCCGTCAGACGACGTTAGCAATATTGGTTTAAGGCACATATTTTCCAAATTTCTGCTTCACCCTAACCATACGCATGTGCATCTCAAACACCGATACCTTTCGGAAGCGTGACATAATCCAAGCACACACGCACACACCCAACAAAACCGAAACGGATGACATAAATGGAGCAAATAATGAAAACCCGGAAACAAGCAAGGGGCTTGAATGCAACCAGGATCGATCGGGAACGCAACAGAACAGAATGCGGCGGGAATGATGTGCGTTCACGATGCTGTCAGTCAAGACGCCAGGATACGGTCTCTCCCCTGGGGAACACACCACACCAAAACCCAACCCCTGGAACACACGAAACCACAAGGGAAGCGTTCCTAATGCTTCCGTAACAGAATCAATGTACCCGGTGGTGGTGGTGGTCCCCGTTGTTGGCTGCAGTTCGATGCAATGCAGGTGGCGCATGATTCATACCTTCTTTGCAAGCGAGAATGAAGGCAAGTGATTACTCCCCCGTTCTTCTTCGGCACATTGGACGACACACCGGGGTTCGAGTGTGGAAAAGTTAATTAGAACTGAAAGCATAGCTGTTAATCTAGCAGCAGTGGCACAACATCTGAAACCCTGATAGACTCGTGTGCTAGACGAGGAGTCTCATCAGGACGAGCCTATTTCTTTTTTTTTTTTTAATGGAACAAACCCCAAGGAACACCTCCTAACATGGTACGGAAGGTACGAAAATGAGGGCTTGACACGAAACACCAAACAACAGAACTTCGTAGCTGGTGTAGCTAGGAAGGAAAGAAAAGCGGGGAACAACACCCCCTTTATTCTAGGTTCGCTAAACTCGCTGCAATCGATCGGCCTCAAGGGACGGCAAGCAAAACACTCAGGCCCTCTAGTGTCGGGACCTCTTTCAAACTAGGCCAGGGAGCAGCTGCTTTACCCGTCCGTCCACACCCATTGCATCCAGCGCGCACAATCATATTTTCTTCCGGTCTTTGAATCGTGGCGTAGCTTTGAAAAATAAAGAAAAACCTTCCCCCGCCCGAAAAGATTGGTTGTGACCCGGTCGCAAAAGAATGTCGCCCAAGGAACAAATAATGGAAAACACTGTACGGGAGACGTCGCCCTTAATTCGATAACCTCGGCCGGTAGCAAAGGTTGTGGATGTTTGAAAGAAAGGAACCCCCTCACTAAATCTGGTACAGTCGTCGGATCGATAAAATTATGTCCATAAATTGATTGCTGAGCGGCCGGTCCCATCGTGAAGGCTGATCAAAAAAATCAAAATCCACTCGAGCCGGCTACCGGCCTGGGAAGAGTCTTGTGTGTCAAAAGCAAGTTCTTAAAACAAACTCTAAAAACGTAATAAAAAGCCCAACCACCAGGAATTTCTATCGATCTCTAGCACCGGAAGTACAAACCCTACTATACACCGCGGTATCAAAACAGAAAAACCTGGCCCACAAACATAGAACTAGCCCTGCATTAAGCGACACACCCAGAAACCCTCTGGGGGACACAAGAATCTTCTGGCCGAAGAATCTACCCCCGGGGATAAGGGAGCGTTCAAGCAGAAGAACGACAACTGGAAGAAGCAACAAAAAAAACCTAGAACTCAAATCCAGACACAAGGCTTTTTCTTGCTTTTCGGAGAACCTTCCGAACCAGGGATACAGGGCTGGTAATAAAATATTTAATCGATTCCTAACACCAACTCCACCACCGTTCGATCGCCTTGCGTGTAGTTCGGTGAAAAGCGAAATAAATTGTTTCGTTTACCGCACTTTCGCCTAAAAGGAAGTGTTGTCCTTTTGCGTGTACATTTTGTTGTTTTTGTTTTTCGCCCCCCCCGTTCACTTTATTGGTCTCCCAAATAATGCTGCATTGGCATCAAATATTACCAAAAGACCCTTTTTTGATCACGTTTTTTGTTTTGTTTTGTAGGGAGCAGCTGGGAGTAAAAAAGACAAGTGTGCGTAAGAATATCCGCATAAGCCATGCCACAAACTGTCCGTACCGCAATTGCTCCTCACTTGTAGGAGTTCCGGTTCCACCTTCTCTCGAAGGTCGAAGCTTTCCAGATGGGTATCGTGTGTACGTATTTCATCTTTCACGACAAATCGATCGGGATGAACCACCAGAACCAGTAGCCAGGGCTCCGGGACTGGGACTGGGAGAACGTATTCTTCTTTCGCAATTGGTCCCAAGCTTCCAATCGTTCCAACACAAACGCAACAAGCGAGAAGACCCAACCCGTACCGAGTCCGTAGTCTCTCGGTGGCGGCCACCACTAACTGCTAGGTGCTTTCAATTTCTTCCCTGCATAAATCATCCGTCCGGCGGAGTGTGTTTTGCTTTCGGTGGCAAGTTTATGAGTTTACTGTCGCATCGTATCCGTCCCCGGGCGGGTGCGTGATTTTGAGCGCAGTCGGACGAATAGCAGCTCGTAGAAACAATATTCAACGATGTGACAGTTCGAACGGTTGCGCCGTCGTACGCTGCCGGTTTGGTCGGGGGTTCTAATGTAGATGAGGCAACCCAACCTGCGAGCCCTCACCGAGCCACACGCGCCAACGTAATATGAGTGAGACCAATTCAAACGATTCGCCTACCCGTGTTCGAGCGCAACCACCGTTCACACGGCATGCATAAATTGGCCACATCCCACAGTTGCTTCCTAACCGGTGGCCAGGGTTTTGGGGCAACGCACGGGAAGGCCAAAATGTAAATCAGCTTATGGTGATTAACTTAGCAGGAAACAACACGACTACGAGACGCTTTTCGACATTCCCGGACGCTCGTTCCGTCGCCCGCAGTCCCGCACTGGCCGTCGTAGGTAGTTGCCGGCAGGGAAAAGAAACACCCTTGAGGAGCAGGTACGGAGGGGTTCCACTCTCACGTGGGAACTTAAAAGCTGGTGCGGGTGCGCAGCTGGCAGCTGGGAAGTCGGTGATGCGTGTGCGTATGAGCATCGGTCCGTGTTCATTGACTATCGAAGCCCGGGCTTTGAAACGGTTCGCAGCAAAAGTCGTGTAACTTCAATGTTCAATAAATTTGTTTCTTCCATCCGATGATGAGACACACTTGTTGTATTTGTGAGTACGCGTGTGGATGTGTGTGAGTTTAAGATAAGCAAACGAAACACATGTTTTAGCAATGCAAAAGAGCGCACGGCATAAATTAGTTTCACATTACATATAAACTGGCTCGTGTTAAATTTCACAGAGCCGTAAATTTCGTTTCGTAATATTAATAAGGTTTTTGTTTCTTATCGGTTCTTTGCATGAACCGTCATATGCAGCGTCTTACCACTGGGCACAAAATCTACATTTTTTGTTGTTATTTGTTTGTTCCTTTACATTATCATGCAAATAACATACATTTCGCCATTTGCCCGTACCGAGCATTAGTCGCAACCGGAACGTTTTATTGCATATAAAAATTATAAACCAACAAGACTCTCTCTCTCTATCTCTGTCTCGCTCAAACTCTTCGGTGTTTAAGAGGCAAGCGTTTGGCAACAAACTTGGGTCAAGTACGGTTGACTTTCTTCAATTTTGTCCGATTAAATGTGAGCCACAAAGTGCGCGCACTGCCAACGTAACCTTGAAATACTTCGCACTGTATAGGAACAGCAGCATTAGGGCTTGTGTTTCATGAAAAGTTTTGCTTAATTTTATTTCTTTTAAAACTTTGAGGCACACGATTAATAATGCGTATATAATGCGAATGAATGTCTAGCTACGGATGAATTTAACTCAAAGAACGCCAGCTATTGGTGATTGTGGAGTCAAAGAAGTGGAGGAAGACATACGCAAAAGTGTTGTGTCCTATTAACAAGGTTCTGCCATTCTTTTGTACCGGTTAGTTCCAGTCTGGCAACACAGGTGTAAGTATGATTATTGCGCTGAACAAACCAGTCGCATAAAATGCATTTTCGCTTCCCTAAGTGAGCTCACGATCGACCTGAAATTGATGGTGATTTTTTTTTAAATCATCTTTCAAGATGAAGCTCATTTTCATCTTGATGGATATGTCAGCAAGCAAAATTGTCGTATTTGGGACACGAAGAACCCACACGTAATTGAAGAATTGCTGATGCATCCATTACGAAAATTACTAACAAGTTTTAACAAGAATTGTTACAATCGGTATTTTGCGCACTGTTATGGAAGATCGAATTAACTGTGGAAATTCTGATATCGTTTGACCACTGATATACTGCGATTTGACACCATTGGACAGCATTTGTGACTATTATTCAAACCAGAGATCATCGCAGCTTTCAAAACCATTATTGGCAATACCGTAGCCGAGAGAGGACTGCACATAGTCTAAAATGTATTCAAACATTGGAGAGACCGTATTGGGTACTGTATCGCAAGTCGTGGAACCCATATGGATTTAATCATATCCCATTGGTAATCGGAGGGGTAGAGCTTCCAAATAAATAAGCAGATTAAAAAAAAATCTCTTGTAGTTTTGATTTTAAAGCATGAAAAAAATATTTTAGGTATAAAGAGTCCTCTTTTGATTCACAAGAGAACATTATATAACAGCAATAACAGGGAAAGATCGCCAAAAGAACTGTCTGCTTGACTGTCATATGGAAAACCATTCTAGTGAAGTACTTCGCAATTAAACTTAGAGTATATACATTTTAGGAATCTTAGAAACCAAAAAAAAAAAATATTATACTTCAACTATACTCCTGGATATCTGAATCATGTAGAACAATGAATTCGCAACGCCTCTTTTCTCTAATCGATAACGCGCAAACAGCCGAATTGCTGCATGCCGTACACACAAAGCCAAACTTCTACGCTGCTTTAGCCAGATGTAGTAAACTCGTCACTGCTGAAGTAAAAATATTTGCTAAGCAACCACGTGTAACATGTTCCACACAATCGGTTAAAATATTTTTGCGCCTCCTCTGTTATCGCATACGTTTTATTGGTTGGGCTTTCTTATGGCGGCCACCACACCATCACCACCACCAAACACGCATGGTAAACATTGTATCGAATGTTCCACAATAACAGTCGGCGGCAGTGTGATAAAACAGACATCAAATCAAAGTCCCAGCCGTTTACGAACAACGCGCGAACACGCATCGCCGGCGCAACGCTATAGTGTGTGTTTCTTTTGGGCGGGAATTGGAATGTTTAACATCTTCGCTCAATCGACAACCTGAGGGTTGCTTGCTACCACCAACCAGCAACACGCGGCAGAGAAGCAAACAAATCTATTTTTATCGAATTTTTAGCCAGTATAAGGCAATGGATTGATGTTTGCCCGGAGATTACAGGGCGAAACGAAACCATCCGAATGTGGGTGAGCGTATGTGGTGGAAAAGGAATGCAACTGGTGGCGTTACTAGTTGCTGTCGGAGCGGATAGACGAGAGCGTTGTTGAAAAACGCAATTAATGTCGTAGAATGTGAAAACAGTTTCATGCAGCTATCGTTGGAAGAATGGGGCAATTATTAGTGCGAAGTAATTCAACACGACTACCACTGTTTCGTAGCTAAATTGCTTCAAATACCGCCATATTTAGTAGGCAATTCCTACGTCAATTCTTCGAGTAAAGTCTTAATACATCAGAAACACAATTTCGCTCGGCAATGAAACTATTTTCCATTGTACGTTTGCTTATCGTACCCATACCGGTCAATATTGATCACGTCCGCCTAATTTATTGATTGATGCTCAAGTATGCAAATTATACCGAGTGGCCACACCACACTAATCACATCTGGATAATGTTCATGTACTACGTGCTTTCGGATTGATGGACCATTTAAGTTGCTCTACTGCTCACGTAAGATCAGGATACAAATCTATATTACCCACAGCAAAGTCCAATTTGAATTCCTTACATTGTTTACAAACACAATATCTAATTTGCATTGGTTCTCTTGGTTCAAAAGTTTGGTTCAACGCGAAACAAATCACGCATCTTGTTGGCGAAGCAAAATAATAACTAAACAAGTGTCTTGCTTTCGTTCGAAAGATCACACCACACAGCAGCAGCCACCAACAACCGCAACAATTTCCCTAAATTTTTGCTGACCGTAGACTAACTTATCGGAATGGAATAATAGGATTTCGAGGGCCGGATTTTTGCCTAACTTTTTCGACCTCCGCTCCCGACCAGCAGCAGATCAAGGAACGACCACGACCGTTAAATTAATCCTGCAATTGAACCCCACGTACTGGATACTTCCCATCCATCACCGTTTGGGGGATTGTTTCATTTTTACTTATTTTCATGCCCACTTCCATGTACCTTTCCGGGAAAAGAATTCCTACAAGAGTTTTTGGAAGAAAAACGAAATTTGAATTTGAATACTTGAGTACTACTTTTGTTGCTATATCCGGTGAATTATACGCGCGGCACAAGGATTTTAAGTGCACGCAATAACAAAATTACAATCAACAACAGACCGTGTTTCTCCATTGGCAAGAAACGTCCTGTTTTTTCCGATCATAATTCGTTTAGAAGAGGGACGTGATGTTACCTACATATTTCAAGTTTTCCGTTTCTTACCCCTGCACAAACAACTCTCCTTCGGGCAAAGCGGACATCAATGGACAAGTGGCATACTGTTACGTCAGAGCAGCAACATATTCCGTCGCCCCGTCAGGTCGATGCCTTCGATGTCTAAGTAGAAATGGTTTTCACAAACAAAACGTTTGTCAATACAAAATAACAAAACAGGTGATAAGCGAAAGCCAGAGTCATGATGCTGATTTAAGACAAAACTTTGCTACTAAGCGCCATCTAGCGTCTGTACCGAGCGATACTAAGTAAAATTATAAATAAACAAACAATGTTTGGTGAGTAATAAGTGGCACGTTTCAGACGTGGAGTTGAGCAACTGATTCTCGCGAAAGTGCACCAGTACGAATCCAGTGTTATCGTCAAATGAGTGACTTAACTCACCATTAACTGTGAAGCATAAACATATTTTTACTGTGCATTAGTAACTGCCACCGTCTACTGTTGGACAGACCACCCAGTTTGTTTTGTTTTCATAAGAATTGGAAATACAAATTAACACTGTAAGCGTAAAATGTGTAACTTGATATTTTGCAAATATTTCTCAATCAATTTTCAAGCTGATTTTTACCAAGAATGAAGACAGATTTTCAGCTCATTATTCTTTTCGTTCATTTTCTCAGTAAAAAAGGTTAATTATTTTATTGAAAAACGGATAAGTAAAGGAAAAAAATGACGGACCAAAGGTTTCGGACATTTAATTTTGGAAAAAAAATAACTTCTAAGTAAGGTTTTTATTTAGTATTTACTATTCAGTCATTTATACGTCTGATTAAACCTGTATTACCAATATTCAACATATACAACATTTTTTTGTTTATTTTCTGCTGTGATAGTTAATGGCAGATATCGGGAAAATGAGGATAATAGTTACTCAATTAACAATTCGATTCCGTCGCACTTTTAGATGTCATTTAGGTTGAGAGAACAAAATGGGTTATGCTTTAACTTCAAGTTAATGTTTTAATTTAATTTAAAGGGAAGCTTAATTATTATTGTATATTTATTGTTTTGGGTACAGTGCTGCAAAATCATCAAGAAGGTCTGTCGAACAGAGAGACCGCTCGGAAATATGATTTAAGTGAAGCAGGCGTATGGAAAATATATAAGAAGTACGAGGATCTTGGCTGTGTTCAAGACCGAGCTGGTAGAGCATGGAAACGAAAGACTACAAGCAATGACGATCGCAGAATTTGCTAAGAAGTGGTCACAAATCCGTCGATAACCAGGTGTATGATAAAGGAAAACTTCAACTTAGCGTAACGTAGACTTTTGATTCGCATAGTAAGCAGGTATGTTAGTTAGCTTTGTCCAGAAGTACATAGACAAGCCATTGGACCTCTGCAAATTTAAACTCTTAGGGCAAAAACAGTGGGCATGAGTTTGAACAAAACCCGGAAAAAACTGGCCATAAAAATGTTTGAAAAACAGTGGAGCATGGAGGTGGTAATATCATCGTGGTCTGGAGTTGCAAATCTTGACAAAATTGGAGGAATACTGACTGTCGACACTTATGTCCGCATTCTGAAAAGAAATTGTAAGAAATTGGCAGCTAAAGCTGGGTTGCAACAACAAAAATCTATTTTCCACCAATATAACGATCCCAAGCACAACGCCCAAAAAACCATTGCCTCCTTATGTGCATTGCGTATCAAACTTCTGGAATGGCCACCACAAAGCCCGGACATAAATCCTATTGAAAATTTGTGGTCTGGTTTGAAGTTCTGGAGAAAGCCTAGTAGAATTTGGGCCCTCAAAACATCCAAAACCTCGTCGAAAGTGTGTCACGACACTTGCAAGCTGGTATTGAAGCACGAGATGGTAATACTAAGTATTGATATTAGTAATAATAAATAAAATTCATACATTCTTCAAGAGCTTACTTTATTTTGTCCATCAAAAAACGATGGATCATCTAGCAAACCTTGTTTTTAAAAATAAATATTGCTTTCAAAGCTCGAATCAATCCGTAACTTCGAAGGCCGAAGTGATATCTTTCATAGCTGTTGAATAAAATAGGAGTTTTTAAAAATATTGAAACTGCGTACTTTATATTGTGCAGTTTTGTGCAGTATTTTGACTATTTTGAAGTTTTTCATTTAGACCATACCATTCTTAATTTACGAAAGAACATACGATTGGGAGAGAACGTTAAGATTGGTTGTCGATCTTGCTTTTTCTATCCATGCCGTCATTTATGATTCAAAATACATGCTTTATCTTCTTCTTCTTTCTTGGCCTAACGACCTCTTAGGTCATGCCTGCCATTTCTGGCTTACTAGACTTATTTTGTTACCGCATAGTTGGATAGTCAGTCCTCACTATGGGGGAACGGCCCAGATGAGACTTGAACCCCGGTCCTGCCGTGTGAAGACCGGCGCCGCTATCGCATCTACCAACGGGCCGCCCCTTTATCTGTACATACTTTATCTATATTTTCAAATAGTTGTTCTTAGCAATACGGCCAAGCTGTCCTGCACGAATAAAAAATATATATAAATCTATCACAACCAGCAGTTTCAACGTTGGATAACAAAGTCCGTCACCGTTCATCACATTTTGCACACGAAACGCTATCCTTTGAACATAAAATCAGCTTCTAATGGCCCTTGGGGAAGACTAAACGTACAGTAATTCATCCAAATCATCATCCCTCAGACAAGGATCAACTAATGGCAAATCTAAAAACCTAGTTTCATGTCAAACGAACTAACCCCCCTCACAAGGGTTTGAAAATGAATGTCGAAAGCCCTTTCGTTTCAATTAAATCGCACAAATCTTTTGTGAATGGGGAAACACATGGCGCAGAACCATAATGTGTAGAAACAATTTCACAGCTTGAACAAATTTCGTGGAATATTAAAATTTGTAGCACCACTTCAAAAGAACTCCATTATTTCGTTGTAATAATTCATGTGTGCTTTCGTCTGCGGGAACATCAAACTTTCGCAACATCACACTTAGCGAGCTTACAATTTCGGGAAAGCTGGTACAACAAGTTTTTCATTGAAAGACCCGTGAACAGTTTAATTGAAAATATAATTCAATGAAATATTAATGATACCAAAAAACATTAGCTCAAAATGGATTCCTAATAAACGCAAATGAAAATGTTTAAAATTTGTAGAACTCATGTGCAAAACTATTCATAGCTTAAAATAAACCATAAAAAAGGAACCAAACACACCTTCTCGGAAATCAAAAACAGCAATATAGGTAAAATCCGTTAGCAGTAATGTCTCTTAAAGTTCGGGTTAAAGTAATGAACGCGTACACAATAACCAACAGGCAAAAAACGGCCCCAAAATAAGTACGCAAACTACGGTAACGGATTTTTCTGCTTGCCCAATGCAAACGACAAACCCGGACCCGGGCCGGAAATAGCTCTCGGGTGTCAATCCAACCGGGACCGGGAAATAAACAAACGAAAACAAAAATGCCGAGATCATTTACAGCAAACACAGCCACAGCATAATATGCGGCACGCGGTCCGCTGGCCGCATAAATCCGGTTCTCTATTACGGACAGGACAGAAAGCACGCGTACGAGGAGGGCAATGAGCCACGGGTTCATAACGGGACCGGGTAAGGGATCCTCAAAGTCATCGATAAGTGGGACTTATCTTCTATTTAGCGTTGTCGTTTCCAACATTCTCTGGTATGGTAAATCGTTTAGTGCGCCCTGTTACACACTTTCCAACGAGCGGAGGACTCTCGCACAAGAGACCATCGTCGGTCGTAATGACCATCACACGGCCCACGGATGGACTTCGCTCCACTGTCCGTTGTGTGTGCCGCGTGCGCGTGGGCGAATTACTTGTGTGTGTGGAGAAGTTGATGATATGCTTCAACCCCCGAAAAGCATTCAAACGAAAGTTACACACTGGGAACTGGGAATAGAAAACTGGGCCCGTTTTAGCTACGGGCAGTGCGCGGGTGAATGCAAAAAAAAAACAGTAACAAAACCCGAAGGCGTTCGTTCAGGTGGTCACCTCCGTACCGTGTGGAGGAGTCGTCATGGAAACCTACGCAAAAAAAAACACCACCTCCAAGCGCTGCCAGTAAACGCCACGAAGAATTAGTTTTTCGACCTATCGCAGACACCTTGGAAGATTTTCTTCTCCATTTTCCCACCATTTTCCAGCGCACCTCAGCAAACCGAAATTGGCGAAAAACAATCATTTTCGTTGCGCTGCACCGGTTGGTGTCGGGCGTTTGCGGCTAGCCGCCCGGAAATGACCTTAAATACTTACATAAACATACAGCCGTCAAATTTCGTGGCCGCCGTAACAACGATGTTCGTCAGCATGCGTGTTTTTCTCACCCCCTTCGCAACCGGTACCGAAACACACCACACACAGCGCGCGGCAAAGGCCAATGGCCACCGCACCACACTACACACCACACTCTTGCGCTTCTTTCTCGCTCACGCACACACACACACACATACACTTTCACACGGGCGCGAAAAAAGGACGGACGAATGGCAGCACGAGATATGCTGACAACTCTGGGGCTTTTGCTTTTGTTTACCTACCCACACACTACACCATCGTGGTGTGTACGCGCCGCCGTTCCGTTGAAACGCACACTACGATACTTCACGCGCGCAGACTTTTCTCGTATAGAAACGCACACACACGCGCACACAATAGCAACCAATTCACCTGCACTGTTGACGGCGCACGAGATGGGGCAGTTTACACTCTCGCTTTCATGGCAGCATAGAAAAACCGGCCCGTCTAGAACAATTCTGGCACCAACTACACGGTTGTATTAATTCAATTTTGAATCACCACCTTTCTTCTTCGTACGATGTTCATCATTTATACACAAAACCCACGCACACACACACGCATACGCGCATACAAACACCCGTCTGAGCGCACTTTGCGCTTCTTCCACCTTGTCACAGCTTCCGTGCAAAAATTAAAAACATACCCACCACCAACACCACTACACCGCACCGAACGGATGACGGCACACAACTGTCATTCGGTGATGAACGATGCGAAGAGCACCGAAATTTCGATGGACGATGCAGCACCGCAAAACTGGACACTAGCAATCGGTACTGCTGGTTGGCTGTGTGATGGAATTTATCGGCAAACGCACTGCTTACTTTAGCTAACGATACCGAGCACACTGTTTGCACGGGAAGCGACCGGAACGGCGGCTACCAGCAAAGCACAAATTTCACAAACAAACGACCATCCATTTAGCACCCGAGAAGTAGGAAATGGCTGTCTGGCGGGAACTAGTGGGCAGTTTCACGACTCCCACACCCAGCATATAAATCTGTCAATCACGAATGGCCGCTTGGCTGACGGTTGTTTTGATTTGCGGCAATGTATTTTTCCACTAAACCGACACGACACTACACAACCATTGAACGCTGCAATGGACAATAACAATCAGCACGTACTGCCGTGGTTCAGCACGATAAAGACGCGCGCCGTCCAGACGTCAGACGTCGATAACACACTTGATAAATAAACACGATACACTTCGGAGGCGATATAACGTTCACGGGATAACACCGGAGGCCCACACGTTCTTCCGTGGTGTCGAAAATCGAGCGATGTGCGTCCCGTTTGACGGTTCGATCGAAACAACAGGCGCGCGTGCGAAGGAATCGTCGTCGATTAATACAATACCCCGTTTCATCTGCCCTGGCGAGCGAGAGCCACACGCAAAATATGCTTCGCGGATTTGACACTTTACCAACATGCACGCACACAGAAGCAAGAAACTGTACGCGAGGCAGCATAAACTGTTCTTCTTTCTCACTCGCGCGTACGGGGAAACATGTACCGAGTTGCTTGTGCGCCTGTGTTTTGAAGGCGGTTTGTAGCATACACATTCTAAATGCACGCACACTTGTACTTGTACGCTCGCGTATTTACAGTGGCAAACACCTACACCGTACAGTTGAGCTGTTTGAAGCACACGCACACTTCGAAGCGACTGTGACATTTATGATCAATATAACCGTGTGTTGTCAAATTTAAAATATGAACAGTTTTTTTGTTTACTTTGAAGTACAATAACTTTGTTTAGTTGGTTTTCTTAAGTTTCGCTATTTAAAAACTTGTTCTCCTTGATCTTTTTTTATATGTTTTGCTACTTCAAATGGCTATGATAAGCATTTTCGTACCTACACGTTCTACCCACATTTCACAATGCCGTTTCCATGGAGATGTGCCTACCATCAACAAATAATATCCAAAGGAAAACACAAATTTTCTCTCCAATCTTTTGTAAAAAGATTTTTTCGGCTTTTGTTGTAAAAATGGGTTCCAATTTTGACGACGACATTTACGGTGGATTCAGTGGAGTTACGAACAAACTCTTCAACTACGACGCGAAGGAGGATCAGGCGTTCCAGAATGCTGTCCGTACATCCAGCTACGGCAAGAAAGCAACCACACCGAAGTTTTTCTGGAACGGTGACAAACTCGGCTCGGCAGAACCGACAACCGCCATGGCACGACCCTCGACCGCTATCCGACCGGTGGGCTACTCGTCGCACAATTCCAAGCTGTTTGATCCACTAAACCAGGCTGCAAAGAAGATTGTGGTGATGGAAAACAAGAAGGAAGAAACTCCCGAACAGCGGTATAAAAATCTGGAGACAAAAATTTACTCCCTCCTGGAAGAATCGATCGTTGCCAGCACTGGATCAAAGCCGGATATGGCGACAAGTTTGGCAAAGGCGAAGGAAGCATCATCCCTCGATCGAACGTTGCTACGCATGCGAGATCAGGATGGCGGAACCTATACGCACAATTTTGATCTAACGTTCTTTGTGCTGTTTAATTTGGCGAACGTGTACGCCAAGAATGAGATGTACATTGAGGCACTTAATACGTACACGCTGATGACGAAGAATAAAATGTTTCCCAACGTTAATCGGCTCAAGATCAACATGGGCAACATTTACTTTCAGCTTGGGCTGTACACGAAAGCGATCAAGATGTACCGTATGGCGTTGGATCAGGTGCCAGGGAATCAGAAAGAGTTGCGGCTTAAGATTACGCACAACATAGGCATCCTGTTTATTAAGATGGGCCAGTATTCGGATGCGGCAACAAGCTTCGAGTTTATCATGTCGGAAAAGGGTGATCTCAAGACGGGGTTGCACTTGATCTTGTGCTATTATGCGTTGGGTGATGTGGAGAAGATCAAGCATGCGTTTCAGCTACTGCTGGACATTCAGATTGACTACAATGAGGAGGAGAAAGTGTTTCAAGCGAATGTAAGCATGTTTGCTATTAGAATTGATCGTATGAGTAATATACAATTGATGTGTTTCGTCTTTTAGTCTAATCCTTCGTACGAGTACATTAACGAGCTGATCAAATCGGATGAACTGCACAGCTATGAGCGTAAATTGCGTCACCTGGCCGAGAAGAACATTCTCATCTCAGCCAACCTTATTTCGACGATCATTGACGATTACTTTAACGATGGATATAGCTGGTGTGTGGAAACGATCAAAAACTCATACTTTTCGTCGTTGGCAACCGATTTGGAACTAAAGAAAGCGGTCATATACTTGAAGCAGGACGACTTTCAGCAAGCAATCGATACGCTGAAGTACTTTGAGAAGAAGGAATCCAACATCGCCATTAATGCGGCCATTAACTTGAGCTTCATTTACATTCTGGTAAAATGAATGCCACGAACGATTAGTTGAAGCAGTTGATAATTTTAATCACGTTTCAGAAGAAGGACGTCGCAGCAGCTGAGAACTATGCCGAAGCTGCTAAAAAGATTGATAGCTACTGTCCGGCGGCCTTCATTAACAGTGGCGTTTGCTTTTTCATGAGGTCCGACTACGAGTCGGCTAAGCTGATGTTTACCAGTGCGCTCGATATCGATTCCACGTCGTTCGAGGCACTGTACAATATGGGGCTGATCTTTAAGAAGCTCGGTGATCATAACAGTGCGTTGCTGTACTTCCGTAAGATCATTTCCAGTCTCGGACATGAGCAGCATCCGGAGGTACTGTATCAGATCGCCAGTCTGTACGATCTGCTCGGAGATGTTGGAACGGCACTGGAGTACTATCTGCAGCTGCTCAGTCTGGTGCAGCAGGACAATCGTATCATCCAGAAGATTGGTGAGCTGTACGAGGCGGACGGTGAACGGCAGCAGGCGTACCACTACCATCACGAATCGTACCGCATCTATCCGATAGAAGCAACCGTCGTTAACTGGCTCTGTTCGCATTACATCGAGCTGCAGGTGGTGGAGAAAGCGATCGGGTTCTACGAAAAGGCAGTTCTTCGCAATCCGCTCGATCCGTACTATCTGCTACGGATTGCTGGTTGTTATAGACGGATCGGTAATCAGCAACGATCGATGGCACTGTTTCGTATGATACATGAGATCTATCCCGAGAATACGGATTGTTTGAGGGCGCTGATGCATTTGGCACAGTCACAGGGCAATGGGGAGCTGTACGAGCGGTACAGTGGTGAGCTGCAGAAGCTCGAAAAGCAGAAGGAAGTGCGCCAACGTATCGGTACTGGCCGGCCAACGAATTCTGGCAGTGAGTTGTCTGAGCTGGTCCCCACTGAATCCGGAAAATTAAACGTTTCCAATGTTGTTTTCTCTCCTCTTTTAAGGTTCTCGAATGTCTAGCGGAGATTATAGCGTACGCTCGGCAGGCCATGAAGGATACCTACCAACCGGTACGGGCACAGGTTCTGGCCACTCATCCGCCGGACAACCGTCGAAAAGTGCTGACGTATCGCCCGAATACAGCAACAGCTTTACACCGCACACCGGTTACGGGTACGCAGACCCACTTGGACCACCGCAAGAACGACCACGTACCGGCGTCCGCAAGAATCTCACCTTTGACGATGATTCGGACGAAGAAATTAACACCATCGATCTATTGCCCGCCTAAGTTGCGTTTTTTATTGATCTGATGTTCAAAAAATATGTCATACTATCCATAAAACGCTCGTATAAATTATTAATATGCTAATAAAAGAAGCGCGTGCTAAAACACTGGAACCAGGTATCACGTTAGAGTATCGTCAGCGACGGGTCCACCTCCGACAGGAAGCAGCACCAGCCGCGAAACAGTGCTCGTTCCTCCGACGATTCGAGCTTTTTAAGATGTTGTTCGATTAGCAGCAGGTACTTAATATCGTCCCGGTATTCCAGCACGATCTCTCCACTCATTGCCACGCCCTGGAATATCATCCGTTCGTCGGGCACGATAGGCGGTACGATGCGTGCGTCTAGTGAACATTGTTCGGATGAACTGGGCTGAACAGTGTCATCGGTGATGGCGCCGGATACTTCCGCTGGTGTTGGCTGCACCATAATCTCACGGAAGTAGGCTGGTAACTGGTGCATATCACAGTACGCCCGAAGGCCGGTAAGCAACAGGTCAACGTATTGCTTCTCATAAATCTCGCACGCTTTCCTACGGGTGCGTTGCGGGTTAAGCACCGGATAAATGATGGAAGCCGATGGTCCTGGAACATCATCCGGTTCATCCTCTGTACAGTCCAACCAGAGTCGGTTCAGTAGTTGCTGAAAGAAACTACGCACGTTGGACAGCTTGATGTTCCGATTGAACTTTTGCAATACATGCTCTGTAAGGCGAAGGCGTAGGAATGGCGACCGAATATTACGGATGGTGGCGAGACATAAGGGAATGCTGAAGTATCCGGACGATTCTAACGTTTTCCAGAGCTTCCGGGCGTAGTGCAGGCTGTTGTCCTTCACACATGGATACTGGATCTGTCCATCGTTGTGTTGGAATTCGCTCAGATTCACTGCCACCGTCACAATGTTCAAGAGGCGCTAGAAAAGCGAAATATTAGTCAGTTTAGTCAGTTGTTATTGATTTGCAGGACATTCCCCTTCACATACCGACACTATGGCAATGTCCTCTTCCGGGTACTGCAACGCGTTCATGTTGATAAACATTTGGAAAAGCTTCTTGATGCAGAGATTCACACCGCCATGGTCACCGTTCCAGAAGAGCTGTGCCACCAGCGGACTGCGCGATGGATTGCAAAGGTTCTGATACGTTTTGGTTGGATGGCTGAAATAAAAACAAAAGGAAATTAGAAGCGAAAACAAGGAAAAAACTTTTTTACACCTCATCTCACCGAAGAATCCACATGGCAAAATCCATCTCGAGTAGTTTGACCAATATCTCCAGTACCGCAAACAGCCGTTGAAACCGTTCCTCCCGGGAAAGTTTGTTGAAATCGTAGCACAGTCTGTTTGTCAACATCCAGGCATTATAGTTGAACGCAAACAGCTCATCGTCTTCCACTCTTTTGCCACGCTTTGATCGTTTTCCCGGGCCCAAACAATTCACCTGCTCCGGTTCCGTTTCGATGTAGTGCTCGATCAGATGCAGCACGTTACGAAATAGGCCTTCCCGTTGATCGCACCTCTCAAAACACTGTGCCTCCAGTTGACCGAACACGATGCGTTGATAGGCGGTGCGTAAATCCCACCGACAGGGTGGAAAATGTTCCAGACACTTTTCAAGCGCTTCGCCCGTTCCGGTCACTATGTCACCGGTACCGTATTCCACCTGTAGCTAAACGTTAGCATCAGCTGCAGACCTGCTACAAACAGTTCGGAATCGATAAACTCGCGGCGCATGATGGCTTGGTTAAGCAGCTCGATGAACTGTTCCGGCCGGTACTCGCGGATTTGGTCGTGTGTGTTCGTTTGGCGTATCAGGCTGACGCACTTCGTACGTGCACTACGCTTACTCGCATGCCGCTGTGCACATTCGGTAATGTTCCGCACGCACCGGGGCACGTAGTCAAGCGCCAAACGTTGACAAACATCGAAATAATGTCGCCCCAGCACAAACCGCAACTTATCAAACGCAACTATTTCCGGATTGGATGGCGGGTTGCAGACCTCCGGGAGGGTTTGGGTATCTTTTTTTCTCTTTTTTGCAGGCGAATCGCCAGCCGACGACGAATCGTCACCGGTCGACATTCTGATCGTGTTGGTAATGTTGCGTAGTTTGGGCTTGATGTTCCTTAAATTCCGGCCGGAATCTTCAGTCGGTGGGTGTGCTGGTTTCGATTTTGCTGCAATTCGTGCACTTTGCTTTACGGTAGACATTATTCGATTGGTTTCGATGCGGGTCGACACTCATAGTACAGTAAAAACACTTGTAGACGCCTAAAATATATTGCGAAACGATATATTTTACTTTTACGATAAACATACACCAACGCTTTGAATTGTTTTGAGCGCACTTTCGATTATCCGTGTATGCTGTCAACGATTTTTCGAATGGCACGGATTATCGGGTCAGCAGTTTTGACAAAGTTTGATGGCTGATCAAAAACGTATATATTTGAAAGTGAATTTTCCGTTGCATGCGAGCTCAATACTGATCAGGTGAATTGAGACGCACCAGAAATTGGCACAATTAACGACATTTAAAGCCGGTAAGCTTTAGATATCGTTCTAGTCACGCGTAGCAACTTTAGAAAAACTTATGTGGTGGTCTTGTGGCGGTTCGGTGACCGAGAGATCACGTCCGTTTTTCCTATCGTGGGATGAGGTATCGTAATCTGATGAAATCCGAAAAATAATTTACTACTTGGTTAAACTACCGTGCTTCATCTGCGTCATGTGCTTAAATACATCCCAAATAACACCTTTAATTCGTCTCATTACAGTTCGAAGTATTTATTATCAGTACAAATCGATCGACAGCATTTACGTTTAAACCGAACCGTTACAAATCCCAGCGTCAATGATTTCCGATAAACAATTTCCCCATGTACGAAAACAGTAAATTGAAAATCAATCACATCCACCGTGTCTGTTTCGGCCTTTCTCCGCAATGAAAAAAAAACGCATACCACACTATGGCCGTAACGATTTCCACACCGATTCCCGGTTGCCCGGTTGCCACGATCGGCGGCGTAATGCGGCCGTGTTGACACCTTGTTCCTTACGCTCGAAACCATGTTAATTTACCGAAACTGGATCGATTATTCGTACGCATCGCCCCAGCAGCAGATCACCGGCACAGTTGCGGCAAGGGTTTGTAGCAGTTTTAGTTTGTTTAATATAATTAATAATGCAACCACCGTTTCGAAGGCAACGGACCATTTGCACTCGATCGCTTCGCAACAGTGCACGATTTTAATGTTGGCGATGCTGAGCCTTTACGCGCGTCTCGGTGCGCAATAACAATCGCTACTGGTACTAGCACTGCTGGCGAACAAGAGTGCGCTTTGCCGGCTGTTTTTCGCGACTCTACCGTGGGCCGAATGGAAAATAACCCATAAAGAAAGTCCATCAACGGGGTGAGGAATGGTGCGAAGAAGACTGGCGCGGGTTACACGTGGGGCGAAATAACCTCAAACATGAACGCATGTATTATGCAACCGAGGCGATCCAAATCGGCGGGATCAAGATTCGTACTCGATTGTTCATCAAGCATCAGTGTGGTGATGGTTTTCGCGAAAAAAAAAACGACAAAAGCCAACAGCAACAACAAGACAAAGCCTACCAAACGATCCCGAGCATTGATCGACTGCACTGTCGTCATCACTGGCATGATTTGCAGTATTTTCTTTGACTTAGTTTTCCTCTTGCGTTCGGGCTCGATAAAACTGCACGACACAGCGGTACGTTCGCGGTCCGTGTGAGTGGAAATGGGTTGAGAAACTGACGATCTTTACGGTGGATGTGCTCCAGATTGAGCGAAATCAATTTTCCCGGTGATCAAAGAACCGGATCGGCGCTCGGCTGTCACTTTCGCGCGATGAAAGGAAGAGCAGGAAAGGCTTGTGGGTGAAATGTGTTGGGGGATAAGAGTGAAAATTTGAACACGAAATGCTGCAGTACGCAATGCAGCAAATTATTTTGGAGCTTGCTGTACCTGGGAAAGGCTTTATTTATTTTTGTAACAATCGGAATTAAAGCACATACTGAGGAATAATTTGCCTGTTGTATAAATTTGTAAGAATTAACCAGCGTGATAGTTAAGTGTTGAGTAGAATCCGCCTGAAAGTATGCGATAAATCTAAAGGATGTCAGCCATCACGATTTTGAGATACACTAATCTTTGAACGAGTGGCTAATGAGTGTAGTTGCATTGTGTATTGCATACCTTCAGGAGTGAATATCCACTATTTTTACAGTAAGTTCTTTGTTTGTGCAAATGTGGTTGCATCAATTTGAAGTGATTCACAGAATATTGTCTCTAGTTTAATGTGTTTTTCTTTTTTGTTGCTGTAAACTATATTAATACACCGTTAGTTTCAGACACATGAACGCTTTCTAAAATATCACAGCCACAGCCGGTGGAAATTTTAACTTCCCATGTGTAGAAGGACAATGGAGGATTCACTACTATGATTTTATTATTATTATTATTATTATTATTATTTAAAATGTTGTTTATTATTTATTTAAAACGTTGTTTGCAACTAGGGCTATACAATCATGTACTAATTCTAGTTTAAACCTAAAACCTAAAAACTATGATAGACTGCAGGAACTTGAGCACAAAATAAAGAGCCAGGACCAAACGACAGAAACAGAAAGAGGAGAAAGAGACAGAAAAGAAAATAGCACATAGTTAAGAAAAAGATAGTTAACGAGCAATAGAGGAAGAAAGTCTCTAGCGGAAGGTAGACGTAGAAATGAAAGAGTCAAAATGGTCGGAAAAAGCATTGAAGTGACGGAAACAAGCCAGTAGCGGATCGTTTGAACCAAAAGCTGTGCGACGCGCAGGAATCGTTAGGGGAGGACGAGAACGAAGGGAACGTGTAGGAGCAAAAAGTGGAACATAAGGAAAGAAGGGACGGCGCATCGGAAACTCCAAGAAGCAGATCAGCGATGAACACAGCTTGAGCATGTGATCTTCTCAATTCCATCGAGGGAATCTTCAGAATATGACACCTAGTTGAGTAGGGTGGAAGTTCAGCATAAGAGCGCCCAAACGCGATGCGAGTGAAGAGTATTTGCACCTTCTCAACTCGAGCAGTTAGAGTAGCGCCAAAAGGGCTCCACACAACACTAGCGTACTCAAGTATCGGACGAACTAGTCCACAATAAAGTGTTCTAAAACACCGTGTGTCAGAAAATTCCGTAGATAATCTTCCAATAAGACCAAGGGTCCGACAAGCCGAGTTTACCAAATTCGCGATGTGATCGTCAAAGAGAAGTATAGCGTCAAGTGTCACTCCCAGGTCACGAACTTGAGAGACACGACCAATCGGACAACCATTGAAGGACTTCATGACACACAATATGGCTGGCCACTGCTTGAGACATGGCTTCCTTGCAGATCTTCATAAATTCAGAATGCAAGAACAGAAAAGATACGTTTATTTGTTTTCCACTTGTTCGTTGCCTTCATTTGTTCTACTTTGTTACACGTCATCCATTCTCCCCCATATCAACATCTATCTTATCCTAATGTGTGAACAAATAATTTGAAAGACAGTTCACACCGCAGCAAGATCCATATTCAGGACATTCCAACTTAGGTGGTATGAAGACAGATCTCCGATGGCACAAATACGATAGGATTCTAGGCGTTAAGAAGCCACAACAGTGAGAATCCTGATAATATACTAGAATAGCAGCTGTAGCACACTTTTAGCAGCAGCAGAGTAGAGTAGAGACACCTGCCTATTGATAGCGAAGGTGCATGACAGACATGCATTTGCAAGGAGTACTGCGCACTCGGCATCGGCTAGGATCAGATCAGGTGGTTTGGTTAGGACCTACAGTTGTTTGATGAGGTCCCATGTAAGTCCACGATCTCGTTAAGGAATCCATAAATCTCAAACAACCAGAGCAACGTGTGTTTGGCAGAATACCTCATGTATTCGGTGCCCGCATCTAATTGCTTTCTGAGTCATCTGAGCCGGTGAAGTACGTGAAGTTTGCTCGATGTAGTCCAAAACACTTAAAGCCGCTCCACACGAAGCGCAAATCCAAGCGCAACTACGATTTTGCGAACAAAATGCTGTCAAATTCGTATGGTATGACATTACTGCCAGCCTTCGCGTTTTAGTTTGCAATCTAGTTTGCGCTTCGTCTGGAGCGGGCTTTATATTGAATTTCGCAGTTAATGAACACAAGGAATCTAATGCTCCAAAAAAATAATCAACAAACAATCTTCGCAATTACGCCATATCTGATGTACCAAATTAAATTTGATGCGTCCGTTTTGCGCGATCAAACAATTCGCTAACTGAAATAGAAAAGTATCCTAAACAAAGTAAAGCAGGAAGAAAAAAAATAATTAACTGGACACACACACACACACACATTCCCACTTCACCTTGAATAATTGGCTTGTGTGAAAATTTCGCAAATTCCTCCTGCTTCACCACGTTGCTTCGATCAACGTTTGGCGAACCGTGCTGATCGCCAGTGCTCAACCGGGAACGATCAGACCAAATACTGTCGAATGCCGCAAACCGATGTAAACCACTTTTAAAGCCGCTCCACACGAAGCGCAAATCCAAGCGCAACTACGATTTTGCGAACAAAATGCTGTCAAATTCGTATGGTATGACATTACTGCCAGCCTTCGCGTTTTAGTTTGCAATCTAGTTTGCGCTTCGTCTGGAGCGGGCTTTACACAATCACACAACAATTCGTTACAATTCATTATTGCGCGTGGAGTAAACTGGTTGTACCGCACTGCAAGTACCCGTCTGGGCAGGGCGGTAAGCTTTTCCTTTATTACACGTGGGGCCTACCGGTCGAGCCTTTGCTTTGCACCACATTACATTACCAGCGCAGTGAAATGTGGTGACCGATGGATGATTATGCTTGTGATCGATCGGTTTTGGCGGTCGTTCGCCATGGACTGTACGGGCGCCACAGCTGCAGACGTTCACGTTGGCTGACTCTTGGTGTAATGGACCATGTTTCACAAGTTGACAGGTGGGAATGGTCGGGAAGTGTTTTTTTTTTTTGTTTAAGGGAAATCTTTGTCGAGCGTGTAGTTTGTGCGCTAGAGACACATTAGTTTTGCATTGTTACTTTTTAGGTTTTTTCCCCTTTTTTTGATGTTGTTTTCATTATTTGCGTTAAGTTTTTGTTGTTCATTTTTGTGCTTTTAATTTTCTATTATTTTTTTCGTTGTTAGTGCTAGTTATTTCATCATTTGCTACAGTATTTTGTTCTTATAATGTTTCTCAGTTTGTATTTTCCTGATTCTAATTGTTTGATTTAAGATTTTTATTATCTACCAATTTCAATATCTGTTTTTGATTAACTATGTAGCATAGCCTTAAATATTTAAATTATAACACTTTCTTTATGATTCGCACATAACCTAACCACACATCGAACCGCACGGTACCGGATCATTAGGAAAGGTGGTTTGATTTACAAAATTTCATTCTCACTTCCCGATAGCATAGTCAATTTATTTTAATGATCAACATTGTTAATCGATTCAAGAAATATTGTACCCCAACGCTGCGTGTCTCGGTCGGTCGATACATCCCTACTGAAGTCATGTAAATTGAGGTAGTAAACATACGATAGCAAAAATAAAACCCCAAAGCCGCACGACGGATGGATCGTGTAACTGTAGTAAAAGCGCCACCCGAAAGAAATGGCATTGGCCCCACCCGTGTCGGGTACGTCGCCCGGTTGATGAGTGATAATTAATTTTCAGCCAACTTTATGCTTTTCCCTAATTAGGTGCATTGTTGTTGGCCGGTTGTGCGTTTAGGGCTCGGTTCGGTTCGGTTGGTTTCGTCTATTTCGCCGGCTTCCGGATGGCACGATCAGGGAGTTCGACTTGGACGTGTGCAGTGATTTCAGCCATCTTACCTATGTCGGGATGTGCGGTCATTCATAAATAACGATAATCAATCTTCATCTGCACGGTGTGGATCGCGAGATCGCATAATAGGACCCGGTGGGATGATAATACGCGCGCACAGCCACACACACACATACGTGGTACAGCACATTGCGCATAAATGCATTGGCGTAATGCTTGTGAGGCTTCACCGGCTTTAGTGGCTACCGAGCTAATCGTGCTGGTAAAGAAAGCATAAGGCGAACGTTCAAAACCAACGCTTACACCAAATAGCGTGTAATCCGTCTCGATGCTAACGAACATGCGCTCGGTACAGGTGGTTAATTCGGTATGTATGAAATAAATGTGTCGGCTAGAGCACCACCGCAATGGTGGACAAGTTATAGTGGTTTGCAAAGAAAGTGATTTATTTATAAGATTTTGTCTATCATTTACGTGATTACAACGTTTTTATGTTTCCATGTTCCAACATTTTTTTCCACTAATATACACGTTGAATTCAAACTGTTTATCTGTTTGCTTGTAGTATTTTTGGAGCTTTTGATTCAGTATATAATTATTTATCCTTAAATGTTTCGTTAACGTTTACTAAAAGGCCAAATAATTGGTCTTAATAGTGGTAAAACATATGTCATAAAATTAGTTTCTACTTTCTCATCATTATTTATTCGTTTCAATGATTAGTTACTAACTTGTTCTTCATTTTACATCATAAATATGCATTAAAACTCATTTTTATCAATTATTGTATTACTTTTGATTGTTTTTTTCTGTAGTTTTGTTCCTTTTAGTATTTTTTTATTTATTGTCATATATTAACACGTTTTACTTCCTTGTTTTATTCAAAAAGTAAAATTATTTCATAATAGTTCTTTTTTCAGCGACTTATACCTTTTGTTTCTACTTTCAATTTATCATTAATTATTTTTTTAAATTTAGTTTGTTTATTTACTTAATTACTAAGAAGAATGGCGGCTTAGCGTCGTATTTGTTGTTTTAGTTATCACATATTTTCAGTACTGTTCTCTTCTTTTGTTGTTTAAGAATAAAGTCAATCTATGGGAATTACTTAGGTAAGGTTAATATTTTTTCAGCAGTTTTTAAATATTTAATTATGCAAATTTGTCTAGCCTATTGTGGCCTACAGAACTATTCGCAGTTAATTAACCATCATTGTTTAATTATTTTATTAATCACGAACTATTCTCAGTTTGACGGAATGCACGTGCATTTTAAGCTCTTTTCGATAAATTATTTTGATATGATTTCTTTTAGTTTAAGTTTTCTTTTGTGCATTGTAAAAATATTTTATTTCTCTTTTTTATTGTAAAATAATGCAACTTTACGTCTCTTTTCATTCTTTACATGTTTTATACTATTTAAATTTTACTTATTTCCAATATCACAGCTAGACGGCGAACATATCGCTTCTGTGAAAAATAGTTGGTCAGTTGTAGTAGGTCAGTTAATATTGATTATTTGTATTATGAATCAGAAAATTATTTATTTGATGTATTAATTTTGTGTTTAAACTCATTTTTATTAATAACATTTTAATCTGTTTTTGCTTTCTTGTTGTACTTTCTTTATTTTTAAAATTTAAAATGTATATAATTATCATTTAAAAAACATTTCTTGTAAATTTATATAGTTTAGTAGTTTAGTATATAAAAGTTTGTTGCTCAATAGTTGTTTCCTTATTTGGATTTTATTTCATGTTTCTTTTACGTTCTTCTTATTTCCTTAATCTATTTATTTTAAATCAATACATCAATCAACGCAATCATTTGTCCGCAAAGCTTGACGGTATAAATTTCCATCAAAACTCATTTCTATTAATTACCTTATCACGAGATCATTATCACTCTTCAATCGGTATCAGCATCTTAACGCTATCATAACACATTTCACTGTTTCATCTTCGAAGCAATCATCTCTCACGCCACCTCCCCAAAGCTCAATCATAACATCGCGATCGTTTTGGACTGTTCTTCTTGTTGCTTTTTTTAATGTAGTCTCTTTTTTGCCACAGACGCTCGTTTTTCACGTCACATCACTTCCCTGCCCGATGGCGGCAGCGTTTTGTACAACGGTCTTCTTTTTGTTGGTACTTTTGGCGTTCATTCCACCATCCTTTCTTCGGCACCGACGGCACCGGTGCCGGTTCGATTTTCCCTACGCTTTTCCACATTAAATAATCAAACTTAACGCGCCGTCATGCGCTGTGCCCTTCTTTGTTGCATTCCGCCGCACTCCCCCCCACGCCAGTGTTTCATGTGTAATTCGCGCGGCTTTTCTTAAATAACGTTTTTTGTTGTAGTTTGTTATTTTTACACGCCTTTAATGGCGGCTTCTGATTGTGTCGGTGGAGCGGGCAAGCGGCAGGGGCTAGGAAAGGGAAAGGTTCGTCGTCTGCTTTCCACCATCGGTCACCACCCGAAATCGTTCGTTCGGAGCTGGGCCTGGTATGGATTCGGTTTTTTAGGGAGCGAAAAGCAAATCGCCAGCTCGGTGTGGTTTTTTTGTTGTTGTGTTGTGTTGCCTTTTGGTGTAGCTCCCTCTATTGTTAGGGTATAAATATTGTTGTGCGGCACCGGGAATGGCACAGTCGAGCAGCGCTTTCCATCGAAGTAAGAAGCAATAGTCAGCTAGATCGACCGCGTCCGATAGTTCGTGCAAGGAAAGTGGGAAAGGAAAAACAAATCTATAACGATGGCTTTTCTATTCAAGGTGGGTTGATTACTGTGCAAATGTGTCGAGTTAATAGTGCTGTCCACCACCCACGGGGTTAATGGAAAAAAAATGAGTTAAACTACCTGTGTGTGCTTGTGTGTTTGGCTGTGTCTCACCCGAGAGTGAAAGTGATGAACAATGAACTCTTTGAAGTTAAGCAATTAAGCTCGCACACATCAGGAATCAGCGTAATGATGCAAGTGCATGATGTGCTATAGCGCGGGATGAATGTGAATCAAGGCGCAAAATACAGAATGTGATGCTTATGTCATTGTGTCATGCTGGGTTACCCTCCTGACCCAATGCACAGCTAGTGTGACTGATGTGGTGTTATGCAAATCCTTGTGCTCAGCTGACTGTTTGTTGCATTGCTAGTGCGTTTGATCTGATGTGTGTTGCATTTCTTCTTATTCGCCTCTTTTGCAGACCGTTGCCTGCCTGGCTCTGCTGTCAGTCGCTGCCTGTGAGTATGGTGGCGAGGAGGAGCATCACGGACATCATAGCGTGGGCTATTCGTACGCCAAGTTCAGTGGACCGGTTAGCGGACCGGCGCACGAGATCCACGTCGAGGACAAGCACGGCCACGGGCACCAGATCGACTATGTCGCGAAGCCGGACTACGTGTTCGAGTACGGCGTGGAGGACCCGAAGAGCAAGGTCTCGCAGAGCCGCAAGGAGCACCGGCACGAGGATGAGCTGCACGGCGAGTATAGTCTGCATCAGCCCGACGGCAAGCTGCGCACGGTCAAGTACAGCTCGAACAAGCACAGCGGATTCCAGGCTGAAGTGTTGATCGATGGAAAGCCGCTGCACGAGGAGGAGCTGGCCAAGCTGGCCCATGAGGCCGCCGCCCAGAGCGCTCACGGGGCACAGCTGCACCAGCACCAGCACCAGTTCCACCATCAGCACCAGGACGAGCCCAAGGCGTACGGTGGCGCCGAACAGCAGACCTACGGTGGTGAATCGTCCTACGGTGCCGGTGCCGAGGGTGGTGAGGAGGGAGCGCACGAAGAGTACTACCACTAGAACCAGCCAAGATCGGTGGCAGGCTGTTCAACAGTGAGCGAAACGTTCAGCATTACCACGATACCCCGCAGCAGAAGGGAGCGACTTCCCATACCTTGACGATGACTGGGAATTGGGAATAGAACTGAAAAGAATACTCCACGTTCTTGCTTTCACGATGCTCACCGAAGCGTCGACCAATGTTCCTAAGCTTTAAGAATCTTGTTCTTTAAGACTATCTTCTGTACGGCTCGGCTGGCATAGCTAAAGACCGATTTAGTCAAGCATCTATCGGTTTTATGACGGTCAGAGCAATCGAGCTTCATATTTTTTGGTGCCTTCTCAAGACACTGCTTAACCATTTCACAACTAATTTTGATTTCCTTACTAGCTCATACAGTACAATCTGGCCGTTGGGCAAGATTGATCTGGAAGAGAATTTTTATGGCGCACATTAACCCTAAGGGGAATGTTAACTAGTGTAGTAGTCTCGTGTAAAACCAAATGAAAAGAGCGACTCTTCCGTGCAGGAAGAACGAAATAAAAGTTATTGAATTATAATCATATTATTTCAACTCTCTTCATCCAGATATTCTATGAAAACGGTGCTAGGTACAATAGGTAAAGAAAACCAGCTCTCTAACAATCAAAAGTTTCCGTGGTGTAGCGGTTATCACGTCTGCTTCACACGCAGAAGGCCCCCGGTTCGATCCCGGGCGGAAACAACATCACTGGACACGATCATCATGATAATTGTGAGGGTCTCTATAGGTTTGATCACATTCAGTTCCATATGAAGAGATTGTAAGTGGTGAATATTCTCTTTTGGTGAAATATTTCATACTGTTCGCCACATCTGTATCAACCACATTGATGATTGTGTCGGACAAGGAAGAAACAATAGAGGTTTCCGTGGTGTAGCGGTTATCACGTCTGCTTCACACGCAGAAGGTCCCCGGTTCGATCCCGGGCGGAAACAACATCACTGGACACGATCATCATGACAATTGTGAGGGTCTCTCTGGGTTATATGACATTCAGCTACATTTGAAGAGATTGTCAGTGGTGAATATTGTCTTTTGGTGAAATATTTCATACTGTTCTACACATCTGTATCAACCACATTGATGATTGTGTCAGATAAGGAAGAAACAATAGAGGTTTCCGTGGTGTAGCGGTTATCACATCTGCTTTACACGCAGAAGGCCCCCGGTTCGATCCCGGGCGGAAACAACATCACTGGACACGATCTTCATGACAATTGTGAGGATCTCTCTGGGTTGGATGATATTCAGCTCCATTTGAAGAGATTGTCAGTGGTAAATATTATATTTTGGAGAAATATTTCATACTGTTCTACACATCTGTATCAACCACATTGATGATTGTGTCAGATAAGGAAGAAACAATAGAGGTTTCCGTGGTGTAGCGGTTATCACATCTGCCTTACACGCAGAAGGCCCCCGGTTCGATCCCGGGCGGAAACAACATCACTGGACACGATCATCATGACAATTGTGAGGGTCTCTCTGTGTTGGATGACATTCAGTTCCATTTGAAGAGATTGTCAGTGATGAATATTGTCTTTTGGAGAAATATTTCATACTGTTCGCCACATCAGTATCAACCACATTGATGATTGTGTCCACCTATGAAGAAACAATAGAGGTTTCCGTGGTGTAGCGGTTATCACGTCTGCTTCACACGCAGAAGGCCCCCGGTTCGATCCCGGGCGGAAACAACACCGCTGGACACGATCATCATGACAATTGTGAGGGTCTCTCTGGGTTGGATGACATTCAGCTCCATTTGAAGAGATTGTCAGTGGTGAATATTGTCTTTTGGTGAAATATTTCATACTGTTCTACACATCTGTATCAACCACATTGATGATTGTGTCAGATAAGGAAGAAACAATAGAGGTTTCCGTGGTGTAGCGGTTATCACGTCTGCTTCACACGCAGAAGGCCCCCGGTTCGATCCCGGGCGGAAACAACATCACTGGACACGATCACCATGATAATTGTGAAGGTCTATCTGGGTTGATTGAGATTCAGTTCTATCTGAAGAGATTGTCAGTGGTGATTTTTTCCTTTTGTTGATCAATTCACCTTCACTAAGGTAATCAAAATGAATGTATGATTGTCTTGTTTTTATTGATGAAAATCGTGTGATTAACAGGTTCTGTGCCCTATGTAGACAAAATATTTCATGTTTTATTTGTGCCGATCGTGGCGGTGGTCAGAAGGGTTAAACATATCATTGTATTCACCTCTTGTTTAAATTTTACTTTTGCGCCAAAATGTATGCAATAGCAGGCGCTTTCGTGTTGTAAACATCGATTCAAATTCAACCCTAATGCAGCAAGAACAGCAGCATGCGCAAATGCAACACTTTTGCAGCGTAAACGTAAGGCACAGGCCCGTTGTGCGCTCCTTTCTACGTCTGTTTACTTAATAATTACCGAGGGATGTGCATTCCTTTTATAGAAAATCGTTGAGCAAATATGTGCACCTTACAGATATAATGCAACGTTTACTAATCAACAGATCTAAACAAAAAAAGTTCTACGCATAGCAAACGATCCGAGGATACAGCAAAATGTCGATCGTCTATTTCTGATAAGGCAAACCCCGAAGGTAGTGGAAAGGCGTTAATTAACGATCCCATAGCTAGTCGATTTTTTGTACAGCTGACTGAGCAAGCATTTTAATCGCTATTTCCATTCTCCATCTTATCTTCATTGGGTGGTTAATTAGTTTAAATGATCTGATTAAACAAACTGATGAAATGATGTGAAGATTTAAACTGCCCCCACTAACAGCACACACGTCAACTACTCGCTGGATGAATTCATGTAATTCATACTAAAAAGCATCTAAAGGATAGCGATCAGTTAGACGGGGACAAGTACATCACTTGTCGCTTTTCTTTCTTATTACAATCACCTCCATTCTGCACGGGTAAGGAGAGGGCGTAAACGATGCGATGGAGATCGCTACCGGTTGATCAAGATACGGCTGGACACCCATTTTGGTACGTTACAATTTTTGCGTCCCATAGCCGAGAGGATCGTTTCGGCAGCTAGCTTATTCTAGGCTCACGTATGCCAAACCAACCCGGTGGTGGTTCGCAAATCGAGCTGATCGCGCTACCGCGAGCGGGCAACGAATAAGGTAGTAATTAGTGTGTGACTGGCTGGTTATTATTATTTCGCAAGCCGTCGATCCATCGGACGGTGATCGGGTGGATAGGTCGCGATTTTACACGTTTTGCGCGAACATATTGCGGGCACGGTGGGACGAACAAATAAAACGCATAGGGCAGGCAGAGACAATAATTGGCACGTTGCGAATTGATTTATAATTTAAAAGTGCTCGGTTCAGAACTATCGCCACGAAGTCAAATAGGCTTCTAACGGTGTGAATGATGATGCAAATGTGTGGTGGTATCCTTTTTTGTTGGTTTGTGTAGTAGCTTAATTCATCTATTCATGGATAAAACATTGTAGTTATATTTTCTATTTTAAAACATTTCATCACAATAAATTAAAACACAAAATTACTAGTGTCTATTAATAGTTTTACCCGATTACTTTGTGTGACCCACTTTTGTTTCGAATTTGGTTTGATTTGAATATATGAGTGAAGCATACGGCAAACTCCATATTGGAACATAATTGGTAGGTTGAACGGTGTTCAACGGTTTTCGGGTTGAAACAATTTTGATTAGCTAAAATCAAAACAAATCATGGTTGGGCGGCAGGTCAGAGATTTAATAGAGTAAGAATTGATTTTTATAATCATGAAGCTATTAAAAATTTTAGTATTTAACATTAAATATGTGATGTATTTATTAAACTCACAATAAATCTACCATTTAACATTTAGTGTAGAAAAGTTTTCCTACATATGAAATTATTTAATATATCAACATTAAAATCAAGAGACCACAAAGACGATTTAAATATTTCTCTTAAGAATAATTATAAATATTTAAAACCAAGCAAAACAGAAGTTAGGTAAAAAAATAAGAGAAAAGTTCTTTTGAATCTTCCTAAAATTTATATTAACAAATTAGACTCATGCCATATAGCCGTTAAACCGTTAAATAAAAAAAGTAACAATGTACTAAACTAAAAAAAATAAAATGTAAAAAGAACAACACAAAAAATAGCAAAAATAAGAAAACAGAAACCTAAAAATGCTAACAAAGTAGTAAAAATTACTAAAAAATTGTTAGAGGAGCTATGAAAATCGGAGATTTTCTCATTAAATTTACGCTGACAAAGAACGAAAGAATCCGACGAATCGTTACGAGTACGCTGAGAAGGAACGGGAAGAATAGCACGAAGACGAAGAATTCTGGAAGGAATAGGCTAAGAAATACGAGATAGCAGAGTAGTAATATAATTTTCCCTCAAAAGAAAATCCACCAACGAACAAGGCTTGTGTAGAACTACGCCGGTTCTCCAATGTCATCATACTCAACATCCGGTAACTTAGTAAGATGCAAGTGACGAACTAGCACGACCAAGAAAACGTCTCACAGCCATCCTAACGTCTGACGTCTGAAAACGTCTGACAGTGTACAGGCCAGTGTACCACTGGATCGAAGCATATTCCAGGCTGTCTTGCGTTAGGCCACGAATAATCCCCATGATAATGTTTGTTTTCTTTGCAATAAATTTTATAGCATCTTTAAAAGTCAGCTTCTGATCAAGAATGTACCGAGGTCGCAGATACATGGCACACAATTGATTTGAGTTGAAGTAATCGTATAATCGAAGGACAAATCGTGGGCAGAAAGAGTAAAAAACATTACAGAACCTTCATCTGTACGCAGCAACAAATAATTGGCAGAGCTCCAAGTGACAACACAATTTAAGAAATCAGAAGATTTGTTTTAGAGTCACCAGCATAAAGCAGGTAACCTGAGCGAGGATGAATAGCATACATAGATATCATTAATAAACAATATAAACTACAAAAGAGAAAGCATACTTTCATGTGTCAATAACGATTTCACAAATAAGACTTCAACCACATAACCAAGGGTTTCGAAAAGTCATGTTTGTCAAGTGTAGTTAAAACCAAAGCGAGACAGACTTTGTCTGAGGCCGCTTTAAAGTTGATAAAAAATAGTGTTAACTTACTGACTGCAACTGCCTAACATTTCCGACGGGACTACCAATAAAGATGCTTGGCGTAGTTGACGATACTGACCAACTAATGGCCAATTTCATTTTATTTATGGTTATTTGTGTATTCGTTGGTCAGCATGCTTTTCATGAATAATGTAGTTTTCATTTACCAACAACAATTTTAGTCCCGAATTTGTTTTCTGTTTGTGATAATTAAAACTAATAATTAACACTTTTTAGTTCAACATATAATTTCAACGTTGAAAAGGTTGCTCTCTCTCCCACAGAGGAAGCTCCCACAGAGAGCTTTTAATAGAAATGATTGCATGAACCTTTTCAAACACTAGTAGATTATAATCTACATTTAATAGTGTTATAAACTGTGATACATTCCAATGTAAAATAGTCCTTCCCACCAGTCCCATGCAGTTGTGGAATGCAGCAAATGGCAGGACAAAAAAAAAAATCATGCGTACATTTAAAATGCGTTGGCACGCATCTGCGACTGATTTATTATGACTTAATTAGAGCAAAATCTACCACCCCGGCCATCAACTGACCGTCGAGTCGAGGGCAACACGAAGGTACAACAGCGGCCGGTCGCTGCACGCAATTGCGATTTCTTTGCATTAATATAATTAGTAAAAGCTGTCACTCTGCTGCTCAGGATCGTAATACCCCTGCGTCATCGAGACGTTTGGCTTAGACAACGTTTCTCCTGCAACGATCAGGCGAAAAAGAACAGACCAGTGCGGTAGACAACACACACACAAAAAAAAATCACCCAGTCAACTTAAAAGCAAGTCGTGCATGTTTTGCCTGACACCGGACCGAAGAGCTAAACCCTCAAACGGGACCAAAAACCTTCCCACCGTCGCGTGCGCGTGCTGGTTTTCAACGTAGGAGCATACTTAGAATCCGACGCAGTAGGTTCGTTCGGTTTGTCGCGTTATGTAATGTGGTCTGCTCTGGTGACCGGTTCCCTGGAGTTCGATCGGGTGGTCGTTGAAGCTGCTGCCGACTAGCTGTATCCCCGGCTGCATCGACACCACGCGGAATGTTTGCTATGAGCAGTGGCATGTCTGTGCACGAGTGAGTATTGCCGTGATCGTTGTGGGTCGCTTTTCTTGGGTGAGTTCGAAAAAATTCTCGAATCGATTGAGTGGAATAATGTTGTATGATTTATAGCATGAGAGGTGTTAGCATTTATGTGAGCATCAAATAATGTTCTAAAATGCATTTAAATGTGAATTGAAGAAAAATGTTATCGAAAAATGAACGAGCAAATATGCAAGTAAGTTATGCAGCTAGTAGCATAGCAGGAGTGGTTAAGAATATTGATTTGAATACTGTCACGATTTGGTACTTTGTGAAACTACATATGTAGCGACCTTGGCCGCTACGATTTAGCTCCTAGGCATAAGATACAGATGCCCATAGAGGCGGCTAAATTAGGGCGGCCAAAGGTTCAGCGGCTTAATAAACAGACGGCTGAGAGAGAAAGAGAGTGACGTAAGAGAATCGACGAAAGGAGAAAAAAGAGAGATGGCGCAAAAAGACGCGGCGATTCTGGTGTTGGCTTTCAAGGAGGAAAGAAGTGTAGATTGTGTTGAATAAAGCTAACCGTTAAAAAGCAAATATTAAATAGTTTTCTAATTTGTAGATTAGTTGTTTCATCTGGTG
>KZ062565.1:15611-62861 GCA_002091835.1 Anopheles maculatus | reverse complement strand
AAAAAAAAAAATAATAGTAATATTAATAATATTACACTGTTGCACTAAATTACACGAGGGAGTTGATGGTGAGATTGAACAGCTAAGTTGAAGGATGGTAGATGATAGAAGATGTTCGTAGCCGTAGTCGTTCAAGGCCGGATGAACAATCAGAAGAGCGAAAAGGCTGCATTGGTACCGACCTAAAATACAAGTTAGAATTAGAAGCGAGTTGGGTGTTAAAGCAAAATTAAAGCAAAGATCAGTTTACGTGATACAAGACACGAGGATCGTAGTGACGGAAATGAGACGAGATAAGGATAAGTCACAACGATGAGGTGTGTATTACGAGTATCTTGAAAAAAAAAGTAAGATAGTAACTGGCTTGCAAATTTCGTTAAAAAAAAAAAAAAGGGTAATGATATGTAGCGACCTTGGCCGCTACGATTTAGCTCCTAGGCATAAGATACAGATGCCCATAGAGGCGGCTAAATTAGGGCGGCCAAAGGTTCAGCGGCTTAATAAACAGACGGCTGAGAGAGATTTCGTTAAAAAAAAAAAAAAGGGTAATGATATGTAGCGACCTTGGCCGCTACGATTTAGCTCCTAGGCATAAGATACAGATGCCCATAGAGGCGGCTAAATTAGGGCGGCCAAAGGTTCAGCGGCTTAATAAACAGACGGCTGAGAGAGAAAGAGAGTGACGTAAGAGAATCGACGAAAGGAGAAAAAAGAGAGATGGCGCAAAAAGACGCGGCGATTCTGGTGTTGGCTTTCAAGGAGGAAAGAAGTGTAGATTGTGTTGAATAAAGCTAACCGTTAAAAAGCAAATATTAAATAGTTTTCTAATTTGTAGATTAGTTGTTTCACATACTTTGTGAAACTTTCCGGACTTAAGAAAAGCCTGCATTTTGTTGACAGCATCACTGAAAAGATTTACTTGATTGAATAAAATTCAGTTCAGGCGTCAGCTTACATCTATATTGTGTTATTCTCTTCGGGGTCTTGTATATTTGTGTTCACGTAAGAGAATGATGGCTTAGTTATATTAATTTATTATTTTAAAAGCGCTTTTAAGTATGCTTTGTTATAGGGTTTCATGTTTTAGTTTTACTGGCTGAACATAATTTTTTTAACAGATTTTGAATTAAGAGCATTTTATTTAATCAACTGTCAAAGCTGTCATCAGCGAGCTGATGAACTTAAATGATGGATGCATGTGTAAGTAAGTCTCAGTGTATGTTAACATCGAAATTGAACGTGTTGAAACTACCGACAAAAGTGTCTTTTTTATTCTAGTAGAACGGCCTGGACGTATTGCTACCGACAAAAGTGTTGAAGTGGATAGAAAACTTCCGTAGAAAATGGTGTGTGTGAAAGAGCTACCAGTTAGATAATTTTAGAATACAGACAAAGTTAGACATCGAAGTCCTGTTGAATTAAAACACTTCGCTTTGTTTTTCCAAAAGCTGTTCAAACTTTATTAACAACACTGCTACGCTGTGCTTTGCTGTGTGCAGAGCTTTTTCATTCGCATAGAAATGCGTTGTTAAGTTTCCTGCCTTCGTCAAGATATTCCTGCTAATCATGGATGCGTTGCTTAAGAAATGAAAAGTCGTATTGTCAAAATGTATGAGCTTCGGGTGTTTAAATAGCTGATAAACAATTTTGATGCTTAACATTATTACCAAAACTACATTTGTGATAAAATTTTATCAAGAATGCAATTTGGACAAATATGTTTGATCTGAAAAGAGAAATAAGCAATGAATGTTTGGATAAAAGTTGGAGATGAGCGTCCACACGGACAATTGCACACCTTCTCGAAGAGGTATGGAATTCACCAAAAACGCTACAATATCTGCTATCGTATGGACAAGGCCTTTGGCGATGTCCTTGATTAGTACTGCCCGAAACACTTAGATGGCGCTGCTACTGCTTTCTTGAGTATGATTTTTTCGCTACTACTCGAGGTGAGCTTAGATAGAACCATTTCAGTTTCGGCTTCTTTCAAATAGTTGTATCTTAAACTTCTATTAAAGTCTACATAACATGAAGATCACAGTTTAATTTAGTTTAATGATTGTGAGTCAAGTTTTGTTTAATTATTTATATTCTTGCATCAATCGGAACTTGTGTTTTGAACATTCCTAGCTAAGTAACAGAATTAAATAAAACATATAGTGCGGTATAGTTCCATTTTACAAAAGAAAAGCATGAATTTCGTAAGAATATTGTTAAAGCTTTTAGAATGTTTATTGTAAAAATTAGTGTTGTGCGAGCTGGGTATGAGTGATTGATTGATGTAATTCTTCCTAAAGAATGAGTTGAATAAACTCTTCACGAAGAGTTTTAACAACTAATTTACGATTCGAAACGTTTAACAACTCATTCGCGATTCGAAATGTTTAACAACTCTTTTGAGAGTTCAAATCACAAAAGAGTTGTTAAACGATTCGAATCGCAAATGTGAAGGAATAAGAATGATTTAATTCTTTCAAAAGAATTATTATTCTTAGCTCTATTCCAAATTACCCTAACTTTTGGAATGTGCTTTACAGTATGTGAATAAGGATGTTTTTCTTTTAATAGAACATATTCGCCGGTGATTCAATTTACTCTAGATAGGCGTACTCTCACATAAATCAGAAGCTTCGTGTACTAAGGATTAAAACAGATTCAGGTTTTTACTATCTTCATTCAGAAAATGGATGTATCCTAATGATTTTATTTTTCACTAGCAGACAAAAACGTTCTCAAAACATCTTCCGTCATTCATAACTAATAACTTTGACGTTAAAGTATTCTTCAAGGAATGATTCTGCTTGCGAAAAAAGAAAAACAACCCCAGCACTTAACAGCACCCGGCAAAAGCACCGAAGGGAGTGCTATCCGTTGATTTATGATGCTCAAGCGCTACATGATTAACTTAGTAACCTCATCGCAAGTATTAATCATCGCGGCATCGGTAAGCCGTTTATGCTCGTCCATTTAAAGATTGCAATTTTGTAGCAAAGAAAAAACCTGTAAGCCGATTTAACCAGGAACCCAAACGGAGGTGTTTTGCTAAGAAGAAAACAGGCAGAATAAGCACACAACAGCATGAGCAAAAAAATGAGCCACATTGCAATGGAGAAAAAGTCCTCATTACAAGCATCCAAACTGTCGCTGCATACAAACGCTGCACGATCGAAAAAGGGAAGGCCAACCGGTCGAAACGGTCAACCGTTTTGCGATGGCCAACCACGGGCAATGGAATCTGGGGGCGGTGCGTTTGTGATGATCACGCTACTGCTGACGGTGACGCTGTTGTGGTTCTTGATGATGATGATGAAGTTAACAACCTGGCATGTGTACTAGACATGCAGTGTGTTTTTGTTTCATCCCTCACTGTTTTTCACTGTGTGCTTTCGATAATGACCATTAGCTGATACCATTTAAGTGTATTTCTTCGGAAGCTGCCGGCGATGTGCACGGCGATGGAGATTCCTTTTTTTGGTGCTACGGTTGCTGGGTGCACGTGCGTGTCCATTGCCGTCGGCAGCTGCCGATGGGATGAATCGGAAACTTCGATTCGCACTTCGCTCTGCTAGCCGGTGATCGCACAATTTCCATTTACCGATTCATTAACCTGATTTCTTGCGTGCTCGATATGTTCCAGTTTCGCGTGTGTGTGTGTGTGTGTGTGTGTGTGTGTGTGTGTGCGTTTCTAGACTTGTCCTCAAGTGCACCGCGGCAGCAGTTTCCAACAAGCTTGAAAAGAAGAGCTAAAAACGTCGTGCAGTCGTGCCCTGCTTAAGGGCTGCACAAGCGAGCAAACGATCTAGCGTGATCGAGCGCTTGCGAGAAACTGTCACACAAACACTCACGTGCGAGCGCACCGTGGTGCACCGTGGTCCACTGGCCGACTGCACGAGTAACCTGACCCATTTTCCAGCCCCAGCAAAAAGGGCGATGGCGACGGCACGAAAGGCAGTGAAGAAAACTCGAAAACTCCACGAACGCCACGAGCCCTGCGAGACACGCGGATACGGATTATGCAATGTCCGCCCGCGTGACACTGTCACCACGACCTACGTTTACCGGTGTGTGCCCCTATGTGTGTGTGTGTGTGTGTACGTGTAAGTGAATGAGGTGAATTCGCCTGCAGGCCCTTTTCGCTCGTCATCATGGGTCAGCCGTCTGTGAATGGGGAGGTGTTTTTTTTTTTATAATGAAAATGAAACACACTGTCGGGATCGAGCTTTTCACGTCTGCTTACACTGTCTGCGTGTTCTGGCCGGCAAACTGTCAGCAGTAATCAGCTGTTTGTCAGCCAGTTGGGGATCCAAGACGGGCGAGATCGCGTGCGTGTGTGTTTTAGAGGGGTTTAGGCAGAGACGGTTCGGGTGTTCGAATTGTCATAAAATCGAAAATTATAGATCATCTCGGGGACACGATGTGCGCGAAACGGTCCCGAAACGAGCTCGACGGTGGCTTTGGTGGTTGGACATTGGTCTGAACGCACGATACTGTTTGCTGGTGGATGATTGCAACATATTTTGGTTCGTTGAAGCTGCTGCTGCTGCTGCTGCTGAGCCTTTGCTGTCCGCGGATCGTTCCGAGTAAGGTTGAACGTTATTATTTTCCGATCATTTGCGATACTTTAAGTTGATGTTTGTAGCGTGGAAGAGGTTTTAAGGGCAATTTTGTCGTAGTTGGTTTATCGTGAGCTGATAGTTGTGAAAAGTTGTGCAGCTATAGTTTAGTTATAAGTAAGTATTATCTTGGTTAAATGTTGGTTTGATCTGTTTGTTACATTCAACAGTTAGACTAGCTTTACACGATGATGAATACAGAACGATTGAATAAGGTTCTCCGATAGATAGTTCTTGGACAGTTTCCCTTTTTCTCTTCACTACTGAGGTCAGTTGGGATGGACTTCAATCGATGGAACAACTTTTTAAGTTAATTTCTTAAAAGCATTACTATAGCCGCTCATTTTGAACATCTGGACATCTTTGACTCAGGCATCGGCGGATATTTTAGCAACAATAAGTATTATTTGTAAAAATGTGCATCTTGTGCAGATAAGTTTTATCATTTAGAACATTGATTTGATCCCTCTATCCTGGATTCACAGTGATAACTCTATCGAGTGATGAAGTCTAGTTTTCGTCGCAAAATATCTGATGAAATGGAAGTATTGCATAACGCTGCTGAATGTCAGTAAAAAAAATGCCTTATAAGACATTTTCTCTTCTATCACAAACAAGAGTATGTTGATAAACACACTATTTCATATATTTTTGCTCAAGTTTCAGCTGTAATTCCTCGCGTATTTTGGCCATAGCAGCTTCAAATAATTTATAGTTGGAGTGAGCGTAAAATACATAATATAAAAGACTGGTTGAAATGATCAATAGGACACTGTGGTACGAAAATTATTTAATTTTTGGTTATAGTTTCTTTAAGCATACGATATCTGCACTAATTTTAAAAGGATTTATTTAATAGCTGTATAGGGCATTGGTGCGATTACATATTTTTGGTATATTGCTCAACTTAATTTTAGATATGATTTTTGATATCTTAGTTTTTCCTTTATTTGAGTAATATTTAACTAATTGGAGTACAATTTCAAAACTAATGTGGATACCTTTGACACTTATTTCACTATATTTTACTGTATGATTGTTTTTTCAAGCAACATGCAATTTTCCATACTCAATTCTATTTTTTTCAGTTCAGGTTCTTTGTTTTACTAATAATTTTTACTGTGTTGGTGTGTTTGTATTTAAAATGTCAAAGCTGATGTTAAACTTAAAAATTCCTTCTTTATTGTTACTTTTTTAAAGCAATTTGTATAAAAAGTTGTTTATCAGGTACATTGACGATTAAGAATATAAGCTTCAAAAATAGTATTAAGGAAAGGTAGCAAGATACAACGATTTGTACTGATTCATACTGAATCTCACAATCCGTTAAATATTTCATTAAACGAGTTTTTGTACTCTGATGACTTTGATTGACAATTTTTATACATTTAATTATCTCGAAAAGATACTGTGTTTCTCACTTGATAATGCAAAGTTACCTATGATTTTTGCAAACGCTCCATACGAAATCGTATGTAGCGTTTGCAAAAATCATAGGTAACTTTGCATTATCAAGTGAGAAACACTGTATGTTCTGCCTAGTCCCAATCCCGCTAATTTACCACCGCAACACGATATTCGGACGAACGCTAATGAAACCGCAAAACTTACTCTCCCAGATCATCATATTTCTACCGGCAGGCATCATGAGTCACGATTTTACGGTACGGCTATGCCCTTTTGCATTCGATCGCATGGATCCCATTGATCGTCGATGTTGTGTGTCTGCAGCCATTGTAGATGCACTTGCGAAGTTTGTTGCACCGAGTGGTGCAACGATGGACTGCGATGAATTGGCAACGTTGGTGAACGAAGTAATTAGGCGCTTTATACGGTCGATTGTCAGGTTTATGTGTGCATCGTGCATTCGGCATGGGGTAGGTGTGTTAGTATCAAGTGTCAGGTGTTTTATGATGCTGCGGCGGACGTTCATTTTAACCAACGGCGTTGATGAAGTGATAACTTGTTGATAGCGGCAGTGATGAAACTATAATTCCAGTGTTACGAAAGGTGCGAAAATTAAGCTGAGTGTGGTTAGGATTGCGTATATAACGTACCTTCTACGGATGTTAAGGTCATTAAAGGTCCGGCTCAAAGTTGGCTTGTAGATTTATGCGTACTGCAACGTGATCGCTTTGCGCTAGTGTCGTTTGAAGCGATGCTTTAAGAAGAAGGTCAATTGTCCATAATTCTGCAAAACAGCAAATGAAGCTGCATTATATCTAATCACGCGTTCAAGAGCATCATACCGCACCGCAAAGGAAGGTACGGCTGGCCAAGGTTAGTCGTTCACGGGCATCGAGACCAAGACCCATCGCCGGAGACCCACATTCGGTGGCAGAGCGGCAACACCGCGCGCGCACACTCACACACCCGATGATTACAGAATGCGTTGAGCCGGTGTCGTTATGTTGTGTTATTTTTCTTCTTCCGCTGGCCAGCCCTTCATTCCGCCGCTTTTCCCACCGAACGGCTGTCCGAGTGGCGTCTAATATTTATTTTTTCTCGAGCGCTTGCGCAAAGGGACCTTGTTAACATTGCGCGCGTCCGTCCGTTGCGTAATGAGGCTTCCTTAGGGGAGCCGCACTCTCGAGGATGCGTGCGGTGGGAAACGTGACCGATCGAAATCGGCCCGCACTGGTGGACCGTAAGCTCGAACGGTAACAGCAAAATGGAAAAAAAGGAACCCTCTCGATCTCATAATAAACATCAATCAACCGGACGACGTTCTAGTGACGCTGCGCAAATGCCGGTCGGTGAAGTGTCGATGCCGTTTTCGATGCCGCGAGGGAATTTCGATACAAAAGCATCGTTTGCAACCGTAATAGGGGACTTTCGTGTGTGTGTGTCGACGGGAAAGATGGCGCAGTTTGTAAGCACGTTGTTAAAATGAAATAACGATCAAACGATGTAGCCTATTTTATGAGGCAGCATAAAATGGTTTTGCGAACAAACCGAAACAAATTGAAAATAGCTTCACCGAGCACTGTAAAACATAAAACATTATTCAAATGATTTTACTCGTTTTGTAGTGATTAGATGCCCGTATGTTGTACAACAGAATTGGCCTTTTTTTGACTACTTTTCAACGACTACTAAACCGAACCTTCCAACCTGCTGCTACAGCTCGCTAATGAACCCTACTCTTTAATGCTAATTTATGTTTCGATCATTCTAGCCCGTATTTCATTCCGATCGCTCACTTAAGGACCCCAGCCGGCTACTACACCACACACGATCGCGGCAAATGGAGCGATTGTTTCCACCCGGAATGCACCTGAACCAGAACGTCGTCCGTGTCAGTCCGTGTCGCGCGCACGAGATGCAAATGATGCAGCACCGGTTACGACAGGCAAGTTGTCGGTGGGCCGGCAGTTGAACGGTTGAAACTCGGTTCGTCGCTTGGTATGAATAAATCGATAAATTTTGTTCACCCTCCAACACTCTGCGACCCTGCGCTTTAAATGACTTCATTCTTTGGGAGCGAGCGAACGAAAGCCCGGCTGTTAGGGCAGTGTGTGCCTGTGTTTGCGGTTGTAAATATTAGAAGTCGATAGGTAGATCATATGATACCGAGCCTTGTGGTGGATGGGAAGGGGGTGGACAGGGAAAAACGGGGGACAACGTTTTTGAGGTTCATTCCCATCCAATCTAATGGGACAGCGGTACAAAGCTGGCAACTCATACCGTCACGACTGTCAATGGTGGGTTTCGAACGAGCAAAAGATTGATCGGTGGATTGATCGGTGTGTTGCCCAAGACCGCAAACGAAACCGTTTTCAAATCGGTGGTCTGATTTAGAGTGTTTTTTTTTTTGTGTGTGAGAAGGAATTTTCCCGCGAGCTAGTATGAGGGCAAGCTGATGCAGGCTGTATTCAATTTGTGAAGAGTTTTGATATGTTGGAACTGGAACTGGAACTATTAGAATTACCTGAGTAAATTTAATTAGATTAGACTACATTAATTTCTTAACTTGAATCCATGAACCGGTCTCAAGAAAAGTTGTCGTCCGTTCCGGAAAGATCTTTCAGCAGTTAGTTGCGACCTTTTTTTAATTTTGAGCATGGTATCTTCATAAAGGCCCGGAACCGGAGCCAATGGATGGTAATTGGCAACTTATTTTGTGTTTTGTTCACCGAAAAAAAAATCCCAATAGAGACCCAGTATTAACCGCTCGAAACGAGGCACCACGCCCTGAGGACTGTCCAATTATCTCGGACTAAAAACCTTCTTGTGCCTCGGACCTATCACTGGATTTCCTGTTAGGGCATTACTTCAATAATAAGCCTTCTGTGTATGTCTAATGACTTCACTCGGCGCCGCACTAAGATACCCTGGTGAGGGACATCAGACGTATGAGACTCATGACCATCCTTCAGCAGTTAATTCGGTAAAGTATCCTCTCAACTACCGAAGTTAGTCCGCTCCTCCTGCATGGTAGCATGCCACCAAACAGTATAAAGCTGTAAGATCATCCAAAAATGGCTGCTACAGCTGGACGATGACGATGACGTTGACGTCGATGCTGCTACTCCCATCGACATCGATTGGGTACTGCAGGATTTTTACCATCTAAAATCTCTCGCCAAATATTCCCACATAAATAACGAGATTTGACATGAGTGGTATAAACGATTTTTGAGCGCTTGACAACTTGGTGAGGGCGTCTTAGTTTCGCGACGACCATTAGTTACCGAACAGTAAATGCGACTTTTAGAGCTTTAAAGAGTGATCTATTGCTTGTCGTCTTGTAGACTAACATCTACCATGATCTATCTACCTTGGACAGATCTCAGTCGTACCTCTTTTGATACGAATACGTCGCTGTTGCAGGCGGGTAAGGATCAGTCTGATGATCTCTTCTAAAGCACACCTTGTATTTCGACTGGATCATATCAAGGCGATGATGTTCACGACAGCTACTTTGTCTACGACGTCTCGTGACGATGAAACGAGGGTACTAAAATATCACGAGATCATGACTTCCGGACATTCCAAAGAGCGTACCTCCTTAACAAGGTAGGAAATAGACGTTTCCTGTCATCAACTGTGTTGTGCAGAAGTCGACATCTCCAAAACTAAGGATTTCCAGGAAGGAAGTTTTGAGATGAGCTGGAGCGTCCATGAGCCATGAGATGGCTCTTCCCATTCTTGCTGCCACTGCTGCCTTTCTTGCAGGCAGTGTCTTGGCATTGAATGAAGCACTGGAGATTCTACACTACAGACTCATTGGGCCAGTTTTTTTTTAAGATGACCTTCTAAGTCTGAAGACATGGTAGCCTTAAAAATAAATGTCTCAATAGTAATGCTCTTTCTGTTACTGAACGATCAGTTACTATTTCGTTTTGGGTTATCAATGATTAGATTAGTTCTTTTTAGATTTAGATTTTACTAGGTAGAGTTTAAGCCAATTTTTTGAAATTATGAAAATCACTTTGTTCACCTTTACCATTTCCAAATATGACATCCAATTTGAAGCATATAATAAACAGCTTAAAGTTCATGCAATTATAGTAATTTAGTGCAAGGTGTGTGTGTGTGGCAGCGGCTGTGCTAGATTTTCGCAACCAAATGTCAATTTTCTATTTCCATCCTTCCGTGGGCAAAACTGTACGAACGGAAGGCTGCCAGCTACCAGGCTTCCGAGCGCAAAATAATTACACACGCTGCTGTTTTGACACGTCGCTGACTTGACGTTGCCACGTCCAGCGTCGATAAGTAACCTTGTCGAAAGCGGGCGCGTGTGGCGTTCGGGATGCAATAAAATTGCATCGACCGATTCACGATCACCGCTCGTTAGTTCAAGGATACACCCCTAAACCTGTGCCGCTCGGCGGGAAAAGCTCCCACCAGGCCCGAGGGGGGCACCGTGTTGTCATTCGCACGCTTGCAGATTCAAATTGCATCATATCGTACGTTTCCGGCGTCAAAAGCCGGAGGGCGCCCGTTCGGGGTGTTTAATTTTCATCGCTTGACCCATCTGAACCCGATGGGGTGGGCTGACCAATGGACTGACTCGCTGTCAGGCTTCACAAATGCCACAGTGTCCGTTCGGCTTAGTGGGGTAGAAGCCATGGATCTGAAGCTGGCCCGAATCATCACACACAGCTACGTTCGTTCGGTGCTGGTGATTAATAATCAGCGCCCGTAATGTAGTCACGATTATGATTATTTCGAGTGGTCTGCGCGTCCTAAGATCAGCATGACTCGACAAGAACGTGGTCGTGTTCGGTTCTTGTCGTACCGATCAACGAAATTACCGTTGGACTGATCCGTCCGCGAGTGTAGATCTGGCCCTCTCTCTCTCTCAAGCAAAAGGATAATTATGTCAACAAGAGCCTTGAATGTTGGAGGAACTGTTGGTGGTGGGTCAAAATAAATAACCAACATTTACTGGCGTGCATAGGTTCGCAGCATCGACTCCGCTAGCTTACTCGTTCCGCCTCGGCGAGGTGATCAATTATTTTACACTGTCAGGGAAGCGAACGACAACTGATGGATGATGGATGCGGTGGTACATGGCCAGAAGCATCTCTTACCAATGAATCATCGGCATTGTTGCGGTGGATGAATGGCATTCGAGGTGGGAGTAAATTGTTTGGAATTGGATGCTAATTCGTAGCAGACAGATCGCAAATCGATGCATTACTGTTACTGTGTGTGTGGGTTTGTATGAATGTTTTGTTTCTATAAGAAAAGAAGGGATTAAAAAAACTAATTTGTATCACATAAAACTCTGATAATGGATTCTAACTAACAATTATTTTTAGTAGCGATGGTTAATCTTCATGCTTACATATGGTCTTTTCTATTACTGCATATGATCTTGGTCATTAAAGTTTATAATGAAATACATTTTTATACAAATTTTCATACTTTATAAATTAATAACTTTCTTCCCTACAAGAAATTACACTCAAAAAAACGAATAGAATGAAATGGACCCCAAAAACCAGGTTCGTCGCTTACGATAGAACACAATTGTTCGATGAAGTCTTTTGTTACGGGTGTTACATGTTTTCATCTTTCAGCCCATTTGCGCATGCATTCGGAAACGTTTAGAAGTTCCAACGCTTACAGGATGGGCAGCATTTAGTAAATCAATTGGCATCTAGACGCGTGGTAGCCTGCCTCAAACTGCAAATCTCCGTTCGCGACGCTTTTCAGACGCAAAAACACTCGAGGACAAATAGCAGTGAATGAGGTACTGCTCTGGCACTCTTGTCTACACGAGCTACCTATAGATGCAAATATATCCCATCCGGTGGTGGACATCGTGGCGTGAGTGTGGAGAGTGTGAGCGCAAATTTCGAAACACCATAAATCTTGTGCCAGTGTGTCACGGAACGGCTGCACATGCAACCGGAGCGCGAAGACTGCACATATGCCCTCCGGGCGCAGTGGGTTTCGCGGAAAAGTGATCTCGTGGAGAAAAATGGTGGCTGCAAAAAAGGGAGAAATAGAGAGAGGGTCCTTCTCTACTGCAGCTAGCTCATGAAGTACTCATTTTAAGCGGTGCAAACAGATTTTGGTTTGACCACGGTACGTCATTTGGCCGGTACGAGCTTGTATTGGGGATTGGAGAGAAGGGTTGGTGGTGAGCAGGCAATCGCAAAAGAGGTTAAATGGTAGAGAAGCATTTAAATAAAATTTAAATGTGCTAATACGCTACAACGAACCAATTACTGCCAGAATGCTTTACCAATGCCTCGGTCGTCCATAAATTAAATTCCTTCACACTGTGGAGGTTCGTGGTTGATTTATCTAGCTGGAAAATATTAAATACTGACCATAAGTTAATTATGTCACTGGTAACGCTGCACTCTTCGTGTTATTGATACTTGTACGTAATGAAAGAAATTACAATTAAAACATAAGACACACGCAAGCATATTCGTATCACAATGGTAAGCAAAAACAATTAATTCTTTCCGTCTCGTGCGCCGTTTCGCATGACGGTGAAGAAAATCAACACTCTGCACACCGCGGATGAATGACCACCGCACCGGCAAGGGTCAATGCGATGAAGTTACACGTAAGTGTTTCGATCGTAGCAATTTGTAGCGGATCGCTGGTCCGTGTAATACCGTTCGCATAGGTCACCCGGAGCGGACTGTCGAGCGGGTTCGTGCTGCACGGAAAGGATCGATCGCTTGTCGTTGTAGGGTAATTTACTCGCGCCGATCTGCCTGCCTGCTGTGGTGGGCGCTCACATACCTCCCGACCAGACATGGTGCAGCATGTTCAACCAACGGCTGCTGCTGCTGCTGCACCTGTGACAATCCACGCCACAACAAAAAAAAACCGTTTTCGTCGTCATCGTTGGGCTTCTTCTGGTGGGATTGCGAAAAAGGTTTGGCAAAAGCTAATTGTTGGTTCGCCTAAACAATGGGGTCACCGTGTGCAAAACGGTTCACAGCGCGTTTACGGGTGTTGCTTTGTTTCCAGTGGCTTTCAGTGTGCGGCGAGCATTTTATGGACAAGGACACTGGTGGAAAGAATGACGATTTGAGGGACGGATTTGGGACACAAATTGTGCCTGGCACTATTTGGAGGTGTACGCTTATGTGAAGTCGTTGATCAAGGGAGCGTTGCAATGAAGGACATGAAGAATGATTGTTTTTTGAGTAATTTTCGATTTTTATTCAACTGCATTCCGTTATGCTCGCACCCAACAATTTTTCTGTTAAAATTAAAATCAAAATAAGCTATTTGTATCGTACTAAATGTAATCAAATGCTTTATATATTTAAGAACGTAGCCCTTAAATAACAGCGACAGATAGTGAACGATATATTGCCTGACAGTCCTATAATTTAAATAGGGTTTCTTTTATTTCCTGAGAAAATCTTTTCCCGACCGGAATACTAAACAAAGCTTTCTAATAACGTAATATTCGCACACCGGTAGATCGTGCACTCGAGCCCACTCGTTGGTGCAACTTTGTAGTGGAATTGAAGTTGCGCGCGAGACGCCATTTCACCGGCATAAGTTACGACAGCGATCACCACACACCGGCTGTTGACAAGCTCGGACGTTGTCGCGCTGGTTCGTGATGTTCGTCGGTGGCGTCAAGCGCTCGTCAAGCAAAATGTCAACTAAGCGTGTAGGCAGCAAGAAAATTGCAGAAGAGAAAAAAGGGAGTACGTGAAGCTTGGCCACTGCTTACCCACCGGTGCGTTGGTGACAAGAAGCTTGGAAAGTGATTAAGAGACACTTCCAAACGGTTTGATATCTATATTTATACGATACATAGACGGATGGCTGTGAAGAAGGTATCAGCTGACGGATTCGATTTGTGGTGCATAGGAGTCGCAGTCGCTATAATTGCATTTGGCGTGATAAGGGGTTTTCTTGTGAAGTGAAGATCCGTTGATGGGATTAGGCATAGGAGGTTTTGTGTGGAAGATGTTCGGAACTGTGATTGAATGATCGATGAGTTATGTGATGACGTTGGTAAAAGAATTGTGGAACAATGGCAATTGATACCGGTGTTGAAAGGAGCATGTCATATGTTGATGCTCCTTTAGAAAGTAGAGGCATCAAAGGATTAGTTTATGTAACATAAGAATCAAGATTATCTTTTCTGCATCACTACAACTATAGACAGTATCAAATATAAGGAACCGAGACCCCGAATAAGCAGGGTCTCAGTGATTTCTAGACTCGAGGTTAAGTAAACAGCTCTGAGAAGGGTTTAACATTACTGTCCAGTGTCGTCCAGTTCTACTCGATTGTCCACTTTATGTTGAACTGTGTGAAGAAACTGCGACAGACTCCAATCCCTAAAAACATTTCACATGCTTTTAAGTCTCAAAAATATTTTTTACGTTTTATCTTGAGTGTATCGATGGTGCTAAACAGTTTTTACATTCTAATTATCTGATTTTCATTTTCATTATCTGATCTGACATTCTAATTCAAACTAAAATGTTGGATATGCTGAACGCTGATAATGTAATTGTGCTGGTAATAGCGTCTTAAAGCTTCTTCACAAATCCAACTAAGACCTAGCGTCGAATCTTTTCTCTATGAATATCAACACCATAAGAACTTTGTGTCTTAAGATCCGCTTTTCTGATATGTACCAATGATTTTCGAAGTCCTGACAAGTTTTTAAGATGCGGTATGCTCTAGACTTTTAGGGCTCTTTAGCCATAACAGAGCTTTATGATAAAACAATTTGCATCCAGTAATTTAAGAATTAGAGATCTTAAAATTAGGCGGCCCGGCGGTGATGCGACAGCGGCGCCGGTCTTCACACGGCAGGACCGGGGTTCAAGTCTCATCTGGGCCGTTCCCCCATAGTGAGGATTGACTAACCAACTATGCGGTATCAATTAGTCTAGTAAGCCAGAAATGGCAGGCATGACCTTAAGAGGTCGTTAGGCCAAGAAAGAAGAAAGAAGAAGAAGAAGAAGAAAATTAGGATTATTCGTCAATTCATTTTAACAAGAGTACGGAGTCTCTGAAATCCTGTAAAATTACCGGTTGTAAATTAATGCTAACTATTTAATAATATCTTCTCCGGTCAGTGAGATAATTTTCCGTGTTGTTCAATTATTAAAGAAAATTTAAACGGTGTTACTTCTCATCTCAAATGAGAAAAAAGCTTTATGGTATTGGGATGAGTGTCAATTATATTGGGATGACTATCCTGCGAATCAAGAAAACTTAAAAAGCCTTATTTTGAGTTGTTAAACACGCATTCCATACCAGATCTTAGATATCCATAGACTTTTCACATAGACTTGATTTATCCTTAGGAGTTTCCGGAATACTTTAAACCAACATTCAGTATCGACATTTGTTTCAATCGCCCGGGTGAAACACTTAACAACTGTTATAGCTGCTTCAAAGCCAACATCAAAAGTACATAACAGTGCCAGTAGGGTGAAGCTTGGCATTACTTATTACTACGATAAGCTTACAAAACGTAAATAATTAAAGTAATATTTCTTCACTGGTGTGAAAATTAAAACCCTACACTGCGCTGGAAAGCACGATTTGTGGCCTGTGATCTCGTTAGAAATGACTAAAATCGGTTCGCTAATTGACAGGAGCGATACGTTTATGATTACATAAAATTATGGCATTAGCCATTTGATAATTGCGTACGAACGTTCGCTTCACCCAGGGTACCACCAGTACCCGACGCCGGTTTCAGTTTAATAATCTGGACCGGGGTGGCATTCTCTCCGTGCAGACGCACACGCAGACGATGCAAACCGATGGTGGTCGATTTTGAGCGTGGCGGTTGGTGCACCAAACCACAGCGACTAGACCAGCGTTCTCGTGTAGTTCGTTCCTAGCGTTTGAACGTCCGTCAAATCGGATAACAGGTTTGTTTCAGGCGTCCGCTAGGCCAGATTAGAGCGGTGCGTCTAGGAAGAGAAAGAGACCCGGACGGCATGTATGGCTTTATAGAGCAGAATGTTGCAATCGCAATCGCGATCGGGTGCATGCGCCTGTGTGTGGTTGCGGTCGTTCGGGCCTGTCGGATTTGGTGACAATGTTTATGAGTTCCATTTCTCCATCGACGTACGACGACAGGCCACCGTTGAGGTGTGTGCGAGATGTAGTTAGTTTGGAAAAAATGCTAAGGCAAAGGGTGAAAAGGAACAGGCGCACGGGGCCATGGTGCTCGCGATCGATCGTCTATTGATTGGACGAGCTGCCATTTCAATCAGTGCGAACGAACGCCACAAACCTGATGACCCACTGACATGCGGTAAAAATGCCAGTACACCTAATAAACAACGTGTCAGGGCCAAATGTGAGCAGAGTTTACTTCTTAAGGATTAGGTTTGTATCGCCGTTACTGCAATCAGCTGACTGGAGGATAAGAAATGCGTTACTTCATTTAAGTTTATAATTAGAGAGTTTATATTCCAGGTGTAATGTACAACACTAACAACGTTTTAAGTTGGGTTGTAGTTTAACAAAAAAACAAACATAAAAAATAAGTTTTGGTATGGTACATTTTTGAAAGGTTTGTATGAAACCCGCATGTGTACTTCGGATTTGTCATATAATTTGGTAAAGGGATCCTATATTAAAAAAAAAACTGTTCTTTTGACAGTGAAATAAAAGCTTGGATTTAAAGAAGTAACTAAAGCCTAGTTCCAGTAAAAAAGGAAAAAGAGAAAGGAATAATTAATAAGGATTTAGAGGAACCTGGGACCTTATAAAACATTTAATGTCCCAGAATTCACGTACATTTTTTTTTCAGAAAGAAGGAGATAAACTTCTATTATATTTATGAAAGGACAATGGAAGAACCTCCACAATAGTAAGCTCTATGAGGTGTACGGTGACTTCACCATCGTGCAGCGAATAAGAAACACTAGATTCTGGTGTGCTGGTCATGTCATGAGAATGGCACCAGACTGCTTAACAGGTTCATTTAAACCGTCCACAATTACAAAGAAGGCGAGGTAGGTCCAGGATTAGATGGAGTGATGGTGTTGATGCGTCCGCCAGAAAGTCCTTAGAATGGCAGATGATGTCGATTAATGGCAAGTGAAATCCAGGATTGTTTCAACAGTACCTGATAAGTCATTAAGTATGTTAACAAGGGTGTTATTTGCATCAATCTCTTAACATTTTATTGTATTTTTCTTAAAATAACGCAAAATGCGATGCCTTAAGCTTCAAACTCTGAATATTTTAAACCACCTTCTAACAAAGTTCCGAGCAAATATAGCAATTGAACCGAAGGCAATATTTTTTGGAAGAATAAACGTTCTAAAACTTTAGAGATTAAGAGCATATATTATATAATATGTATCAGTGTAAAATGCACATCAATACAATATAAATTATTTTATCATTTTATTTATTTTAGTTGCCATTTTACCACATTTTTTATCATTTCTGTCATGAGCTCAGCTTGCCGAAAAAGCTCGAGAAAGAATCAAAACATAGACATCTGCCTGAATTTTATTAAAGGTGTTTGCTCGAATAAAATCGAATGCTATTGGCAATGTCTTGCTTTGCCTATCAGTTTGTCTGAAGAGCAATCAAAATGTTAGTCGCAAAACGTTAACGTCATACTCAGAAAACAGTTGAAAATTGTGTTGAAATCCTAAGGATAAATCGAAAAATATTTGGGAAAACCGTCAAAGAACAATGAGAAATCGTCCACTAAATCCTGGATATCCGTGTAAATACTGCATAACTTGGTTTTTAAATAAAATGTTCCAGTTCACCATGGAAAGTTCCTGTAGACGTTGAGAGAAATGAGAAATCCACTGTTTAAGTTGAAAAGTTTAAACTAATCTTAGCTTTATTGTTCATCATAATATTTATACAATAAGAAATAAATACATCAATTTATTAATAAAATAACTTAAAAAGAAACATAATTAAAAAAAAGTTTGATTCATTACCAAACACATAATGCTAATAAACAACATACGGACGATATAGAATATCCATCCGAACCCAAGATCGTTTCCCCTGAGTCCTGGGGGTCAACCGGTGTCGGCCGGACGATTAATGTTCAGACACATGGTACGGCGGGCGGGAAGGTTGCAATGTTAATAGTGCCCGATACATTAACTATCGTCGAAAGCGATCATTCATTTGTAGGCCGAGGCAGCAGGCACCGTGCGCTAAGGTTAGAGGCCGCATCGGCGAAATCCCCTGATGGGTGCCCTAAGCGCAGAGGGTTAGCGTCGATCTGGGAACCTGCGAATCATCCAAGATTCCGCACATCGGCAGTGGGACAGAAACAACACTGACACCGGCTCGGAGATCGGTATCGGTTGAACCGTTCGCCGCGTCACGGCGTTAACCTTTTGCTCGGATCGCACGGATCGTTTCGAGCAGCAGCTACGACAACAGCATCAGCAGCAGCAGCAGCAGACGTTATTGATTTTGCACTGGCCCTACACACGGTACCTTCAATACGGAGCGAAAAGCGAGTCAGCTGGTTCCACAGGAGACGAACCGATCGGAGGATAGGTTAGAAGTTGTCCTCTTTGTCTTTTCATCGCTAACACGCTGGGTTTTGTGGCAAGTCCTACTAGAAATTGTGCCGAAAGCAACGATCGTAGCAACAGCGTAGAGCTAGAGCGACAAGGGAGCAAAGAAAACCCCAACACGTGTTGTGTTTCTGTAGCTGGCAGTGCAGAGCAGTGGGAAAAAAGTGCACCCAACCACCCTTTCCGAGGAGGCCCTTTCTGGCAAAGGAGAGACGATTCAACAAGGGACGAGCGTCAACAGCAGGACGCCGTGCATTATGTAATCCGTTTAATTGTGCACGTAGTTCAAATGGTTCAGAATTTGCATACGCGATCACTGACCCGATTCAGCCCGATTCCCCGGTCGATCGGTTCGATCGCGTGTGGGTAAAATATTTTTTCTTCGCAAGCGGTTTAACGTGTTCACCCTTGCTACGAATTTCTTGGTGGTTTGAGTTTTAGCAGCGTGCATCACAACATCGATTGAAAGCCTTTTATCACACTAAAGTGAGCCGTTGCAGTCTGCAACGAACACTTTGTCTTTTTGTTGATGACGGTTTGGTGTAACACTTGCGCGATAAGGGCGTAATTGAGTAGTCTGTTGTACAGCAATTGGCAGCCATTGGCAGTGTGGTGTAAAAAATTATGCAAACTATGCATCAGTAGCGGGTTTCATCGTTAAGAGCAGCAGTCCAGCCTATTCCATTGGCTTTAAGTTGGAACTTTAATAAATTATATACTTTATTTTTACAACAGTTCACTTAAATGATTGATTTTTTATTGAAATTCAACGTATTAGAAACCTTGTACAAAAATATTTCCACGTGCTCACGAAAGGCTTCACGACAACTTCTACATATGTTTCTCCAACAAATTCACCTGTCAGTTGGGAGTATCTTCGATCGCCGATACACCCACTAACGTGAAGATATTTTTCAGTAGCCGTTCAATTTTAGTGTTTGACACTTGGACGGCAATATTGCAGACATGTACCGCAAGTTTTTGATTACAATGTGCTTCTTGTCTAGCATACTTTTTACTATTTAGACTACTGTGGATCTTCTGAAACATTTACATTAGTTTTATAACTCTAAATCCCCCAGACAATAAAGCCTTACTTTTCTCGTATCTTTAAGCCACATTAGAAAGATTTTTAAGGTAGACCTCTACCGGAACGAGTCCTGGACTATGCTGGTGGAGGACGCGGTTGCATCTTTGGCGGTGTGTGCGAGCAGGACGTGTGGAGAAGCAGAACGAACCACGAGCTAGCTGAGCTGCTTGGCGATGCAGACATCCTGACTGTTGCCAAAGCCGGAAGGATACGCTGGTTGGGGCACGTGATGAGGATGTCGGACTCATGCTCTGCCAAGAAGGTGTTCGTCAGCGACCCGTTAGGCACGAGCCGTAGACGAGCACAGTGAACTCGTTGGCTGGATCAAGTGGAGTCAGACCTGAGGGAGATCGGATGCAGCCGGAGATGAAGGAGTACAGCCATGGACCGAGGTTTCTGGAGAACGATTGGACACCAGGTCATGTCTATTAGACGTGCTCCCTAGGAGCAGGGCAAGAAAGCAGAAGAAGTAAAAAGGTACCTAAACCCTGTTGGCTAACTCAAACCTTTTCAAAGTGCGTACCAAAGTGAGCGTACATTGTAAAACTTAAAGATGACAGTGATCAACAGTGATTGGTTCTATTTTGAGCATTAGTTTCATGAGAATGGTTAAAAGAGATTAAAGCCTCGACCATACGAGACCTTATTTCAGAGTAGTTGGCGATTTTGACACCTGTTCGCGGTGTCTATCTTGTTCGATTTTTGCCAACTCTGCTAGAACACTTTTGACACCTGCCTCCAGTTTTTAATCTCAATGTTCATTTGTTATTTTTAATTTTCCGATAAAAAATTATGTCAAGGATAACTATTTATCACAAATGTGGTTTTGGTAACATTATTGAGCATCAACACTGCTCGATTGTTATTTCGACACCCCAAATCCAAACTATTTGTTGGAATGTTCGTCCCTTCAGTGTCATTCTATTCTTTGGGTAACGCACAATCGATAACATTGCAAGTTGAATCTCTACAGTTGGAAACTAAACTATTCGTTGTTATGCAAAAAAAGCCCAAAATTGGACGAAACGCTTATAATCGATTTGTAGATTAATCCAATGATAGGATTGTTTTTCTAAAAATCTTAAACTAAGTTGTAGTTCAAATAACTAAGTTTGTTTCTAAATTGATATCAAAACCTTACGTTTTTACAATAAAGAAATATAAGTATGAACGCCGGCCCGGTGGTGATGCGACAGCGGCGCCGGTCTTCACACGGCAGGACCGGGGTTCAAGTCTCATCTGGGCCGTTCCCCCATAGTGAGGATTGACTAACCAACTATGCGGTATCAATTAGTCTAGTAAGCCAGAAAAGGCAGGCATGACCTTAAGAGGTCGTTAGGCCACGAAAGAAGAAGAAGAAGTATGAACAAAGAGTTATTCTTATCGTGCTTACTATTAATAGAATACGAAGAAGTAAAACTTTCATGTTAACTACTAAAACTGGATAATCGATTACCGTTTTGTGCGTTTTGTGTCCGAAAAAGCAAGCTAAAGATTATTCGCTAGATTACACTTTGTACACCACACTGTGACAGTCAATCGAAACATTCCTTTCACTGACGACCGGGATAGAAAAAAAAAACATAAGAAAGACGCCAACAACGAAAAAAAAAGAAACCATTTCCAACCCCATCAAACGTAATCTCCACTCCGGTTCCAGCTGAAGAAGTCCACTGATTGGCCTGCGACTACGACGGGACAGTAGATTAGCATGACGCACCGCACAGACCTTGGGTACTTAATCCGTCTGTCAATCGAGACTGTGTTTTGAATGGGTTGTCGCCGTTTTTTGTCGTTGTCTTACGCTTGCGCTTTCATTGTACGCACCTTTTTGGCCACCCCCGCAACAAACTTGGAGCCACAATTGATTCTCCAGACGGTGGAAGGATAAGGACGATGCTGGAGTGAAAGATATTATTATGGTGTTTTGTTGTTGCTGCTTCTAAAAAATAAAACACGGTTTTGCACAATCATAAATCGGCCACAAGATGGCGAATCGAAAAGGGGAAGTTAGAAGCCGCTGATGACAGGCGACAGGTAGTGTGATCGTGATGACCCCATTTGCGTTCGCTGCGGGCCGGTAATGATTGACGAAGACGGGACAAGCTGAAAATGTGGTCAAATTTGAGGCACAGTCAGTGGCGGTACCGATTTAAATCGTGGCTATTGTCGTTTTGACAAGTTGTCCTTATTATTTGATCGTTGTTATTAGTTAGGATATACGATTTAATGTACAGTTGAGAGAGATATTCGTTTATTTAGCTTTAAGGTAACTATTTGGGTAAAATGAACTTCATAATTCTGCATGGAAATCCGCGAAGTAATTTTGGAGGACCTACACATACGTTGGAAGCTAGATTTTTTGTCTCCTAAACCTCCGCAGAAGGAGATCGCTTAAAGTTTTATGTTTTTGGCGTGGAATTGCACCAAACAGGAAATGTGGTCGATGCATCATTTTTACGAGATAAAGCAGAACGCTTTAATTAGCTTCCCTATTAGCTGCATTCGTGCCCGGTTGATTATGATCGATCGACCAAACTGCCGGGAGAGGATATGGTAAAGGTCGGCATGTTTTCAAGGATATCAGGTTAGATGTTATGATTATTTAGCGAAACGAATTTTATAGCTTTTCTATTCGCAACCCACAAGCGGAGTGTGTGGGGTTTAATAGTTCAATAAAATATTTAAGAGATACTTAAACAAGGGTGCAGTAAATGTGGTTGCCTCGCTGATTTATTGGAGCGCGAGTGTAGGCATTGTGGCGAGATAATGGTAAGCTTTTATGGATGATCATAAACAGAGCTCCGAGAGTTCCGTGTTTGTGGACAGCAGAAACGATTCTAGAGCATTATGAATTTTAATTGCATTCTATTTGATTTTTTTTTTATTCTACACACTTTACCGTCCACTTAGCTAGCAGAAATCTTGTCCATTTATGGCAATTCTTACGAACAAGATTAGAACACGCAGCACCTAAGTTAGCTGCCACGAACAAAAAACTCGTTCCTGCAAAATCCTTCGATTCGCACGGTAAGGTGGCCCAAATCTCACCCATTTAACCCGGTTGCAAGTAACCTTCGCCAGCACGAAACCATCAGTGGAAATTATTGCCGCGAAGTAGGTTTATGTCCCACACACACCTGTGACCTGCACCGATTGACAGCAGCACAAGCCAGCAATGTACAGCAATATCTCCAAACACATTAAGATATCAAATGGTAACACCGGCCGGCGATGGTGTCGACCAGATGCTGTCTACTTATGCACTTTTTTTTTGTGTACCGGAGCTTTTTGGTGCGCTGTTTGGCAACTTTACGCCATAAGCTTAAGATGTGCACGCATGCAAAAATACGCTGCTGTTGGATTAAATCTCTTCATGGCATCGATTTTCGGCTGGCGAGGATTACTTTTTCGTTCGCCACGTATGTAATGGTGCTAAATGGTTTTGCTAAAATGCGCAGTATAAGGTCGTAAAGCTTCAGGTAGCGCACCTTTCGATTGGTGACCCCTGACTGACACTGGCTTTCATTGACGGTGAGCGAAACAAAGGTTGGAAAATGGATCTTATTGCTTGACGATTATTCGGACGATCGTCAGCGACATTACGCGTCGTTTGCCGAAATCAATCCGATCGTACGTCCGAGGGTGGAAATTGAGGGAACGATGCGGGTGTTGTGAAGGAGGAAACTAAGAAAACAACAAAAAAGAACGCAAAACACAACGGCAAATGAGAACTGATTACGAAATCGGTGGCTCTTTTTGTTCCATTCCTTTGCTTCATCTTTCATTTCAATAACGGTGCAAGGTAAGGCGTGCGAGTGACTGACTGCCCGTGTGTGTGTGTGCTGGTGTCCACCTGGTAGACGAAACGGTCGTGCAGTGGTATGGCGGCAATATGGCGCGGTGGCGCACAGTCACAGTTTCACATGGATTGGGAAATTCCGCTACAAGCGCTGCTTGCAGTGCGCGTTCGTGTTCTTCACGGCGTCAACCCATGTTCCAGGGGGCCCGAGGGACGATCGCCTCTGGGGACACAAATAAATCTCCAATACCTACCACTCTGCGCGTGTGTGCGGTTGATTGTTGGATCGAGCAGACAGAGTGTCAGAAGCGAGAGCCGCAGGCACTAAATGCAATGCATCCGCTCGGTGTGTTCGTTTGAAACCAAGGGCTCGAGTGCGTTTTGATTGAGCTTCCTCGTTGTAACGCTACACTAATGTACTGTGTGCCGCGTGTGTGTGTGTGTGTGTTTCAGCTTTTCATTTGTTTTTGCTCCTCCCACAGCCCTTGACCCAAATCGTACAAATCTTTCAACCAGATCGTAGCAAACAAAACGCACCACACACCACAAAAAAGGGTTCGTCGCTTTTGCTCTCTAACGCACAAGTCTTTCGTTCTTGTTGCTTCCACCCGAAATCGATTGCAGCGTCACAGTGGAGGTGGCGTTTGGCCGTATACGGCGACCGTACGTTAATCGATGGGTTTGGGTGCATGTTTTTGTTTTCCCTCCTTCCATTTCTTCCACTGCCACCCGACCAACTCCCCTAATTCACGCTTCCCGGCCTCAAAAAAGGGCACCAGAAAGCACCAGCACTACCAGCATAGCACCTCACTTTACGATACGATCGGTGGCTGTTATCGTGTTGGTTGTACGATTAATTATTTTTTAAATCTTAAAACCCACTCAACGCACTGCTGCTGCTGCTGTTGCTACTGGGTAAAATCGTTGCCACACGTTACCAACCACACGAACGGTGGAGGCTTGTTTTTTGGTGGGCTTAAGCGCGGATGATTTATCTACGTTCGGGTGGCGTGGCAGGCAGTTGCTCTGGCGTTTATGTGTGAATTTGATGATCCGTCGATTAAAAGCTCATTAAAATGATGACATGTTGAGTGGTACGAACGGTGAAAATGGATGGAGTTGGGCGGGTGGCAGTGGAAGAAATGGAAGGAGGGAAAACAAAAACATGCACCCAAACCCATCGATTAACGTACGGTCGCCGTATACGGCCAAACGCCACCTCCAGTGTGACGCTGCAATCGATTTCGGGTGGAAGCAACAAGAACGAAAGACTTGTGCGTTAGAGAGCAAAAGCGACGAACCCTTTTTTGTGGTGTGTGGTGCGTTTTGTTTGCTACGATCTGGTTGAAAGATTTGTACGATTTGGGTCAAGGGCTGTGGGAGGAGCAAAAACAAATGAAAAGCTGAAACACACACACACACACACGCGGCACACAGTACATTAGTGTAGCGTTACAACGAGGAAGCTCAATCAAAACGCACTCGAGCCCTTGGTTTCAAACGAACACACCGAGCGGATGCATTGCATTTAGTGCCTGCGGCTCTCGCTTCTGACACTCTGTCTGCTCGATCCAACAATCAACCGCACACACGCGCAGAGTGGTAGATATTGGAGATTTATTTGTGTCCCCAGAGGCGATCGTCCCTCGGGCCCCCTGGAACATGGGTTGACGCCGTGAAGAACACGAACGCGCACTGCAAGCAGCGCTTTTAGCGGAATTTCCCAACCCATGTGAAGCTCTGACTGTGCGCCACCGCGCCATATTGCCGCCATACCACTGCACGACCGTTTCGTCTACCAGGTGGACACCAGCACACACACACGGGCAGTCAGTCACTCGCACGCCTTACCTTGCACCGTTATTGAAATGAAAGATGAAGCAAAGGAATGGAACAAAAAGAGCCACCGATTTCGTAATCAGTTCTCATTTGCCGTTGTGTTTTGCGTTCTTTTTTGTTGTTTTCTTAGTTTCCTCCTTCACAACACCCGCATCGTTCCCTCAATTTCCACCCTCGGACGTACGATCGGATTGATTTCGGCAAACGACGCGTAATGTCGCTGACGATCGTCCGAATAATCGTCAAGCAATAAGATCCATTTTCCAACCTTTGTTTCGCTCACCGTCAATGAAAGCCAGTGTCAGTCAGGGGTCACCAATCGAAAGGTGCGCTACCTGAAGCTTTACGACCTTATACTGCGCATTTTAGCAAAACCATTTAGCACCATTACATACGTGGCGAACGAAAAAGTAATCCTCGCCAGCCGAAAATCGATGCCATGAAGAGATTTAATCCAACAGCAGCGTATTTTTGCATGCGTGCACATCTTAAGCTTATGGCGTAAAGTTGCCAAACAGCGCACCAAAAAGCTCCGGTACACAAAAAAAAAGTGCATAAGTAGACAGCATCTGGTCGACACCATCGCCGGCCGGTGTTACCATTTGATATCTTAATGTGTTTGGAGATATTGCTGTACATTGCTGGCTTGTGCTGCTGTCAATCGGTGCAGGTCACAGGTGTGTGTGGGACATAAACCTACTTCGCGGCAATAATTTCCACTGATGGTTTCGTGCTGGCGAAGGTTACTTGCAACCGGGTTAAATGGGTGAGATTTGGGCCACCTTACCGTGCGAATCGAAGGATTTTGCAGGAACGAGTTTTTTGTTCGTGGCAGCTAACTTAGGTGCTGCGTGTTCTAATCTTGTTCGTAAGAATTGCCATAAATGGACAAGATTTCTGCTAGCTAAGTGGACGGTAAAGTGTGTAGAATAAAAAAAAAATCAAATAGAATGCAATTAAAATTCATAATGCTCTAGAATCGTTTCTGCTGTCCACAAACACGGAACTCTCGGAGCTCTGTTTATGATCATCCATAAAAGCTTACCATTATCTCGCCACAATGCCTACACTCGCGCTCCAATAAATCAGCGAGGCAACCACATTTACTGCACCCTTGTTTAAGTATCTCTTAAATATTTTATTGAACTATTAAACCCCACACACTCCGCTTGTGGGTTGCGAATAGAAAAGCTATAAAATTCGTTTCGCTAAATAATCATAACATCTAACCTGATATCCTTGAAAACATGCCGACCTTTACCATATCCTCTCCCGGCAGTTTGGTCGATCGATCATAATCAACCGGGCACGAATGCAGCTAATAGGGAAGCTAATTAAAGCGTTCTGCTTTATCTCGTAAAAATGATGCATCGACCACATTTCCTGTTTGGTGCAATTCCACGCCAAAAACATAAAACTTTAAGCGATCTCCTTCTGCGGAGGTTTAGGAGACAAAAAATCTTGCATCGAAGGTATGTGTAGGTCTTCCAAAATTTCTTCGCGGATTTCTGTGCAGAACTTTGAAGTCCTTTTTATTCTATTAGCTACTTCAAAATTAAACTGATCAATATTTCTCTCAGCTTTACAGTAAATCCTTCGCAATAACAACGATCAAATAATAAGGACAACTTGTCAAAACGACAATAGCCACAATTTAAATCGGTACCGCCACTGACTGTGCCTCAAATTTGACCACATTTTCAGCTTGTCCCGTCTTCGTCAATCATTACCGGCCCGCAGCGAACGCAAATGGGGTCATCACGATCACACTACCTGTCGCCTGTCATCAGCGGCTTCTAACTTCCCCTTTTCGATTCGCCATCTTGTGGCCGATTTATGATTGTGCAAAACCGTGTTTTATTTTTTAGAAGCAGCAACAACAAAACACCATAATAATATCTTTCACTCCAGCATCGTCCTTATCCTTCCACCGTCTGGAGAATCAATTGTGGCTCCAAGTTTGTTGCGGGGGTGGCCAAAAAGGTGCGTACAATGAAAGCGCAAGCGTAAGACAACGACAAAAAACGGCGACAACCCATTCAAAACACAGTCTCGATTGACAGACGGATTAAGTACCCAAGGTCTGTGCGGTGCGTCATGCTAATCTACTGTCCCGTCGTAGTCGCAGGCCAATCAGTGGACTTCTTCAGCTGGAACCGGAGTGGAGATTACGTTTGATGGGGTTGGAAATGGTTTCTTTTTTTTTCGTTGTTGGCGTCTTTCTTATGTTTTTTTTTTCTATCCCGGTCGTCAGTGAAAGGAATGTTTCGATTGACTGTCACAGTGTGGTGTACAAAGTGTAATCTAGCGAATAATCTTTAGCTTGTTTTTTCAGACACAAAACGCACAAAACGGTCAGCGATTATCAGTTTTATCCAATTTTAGTTATTATTTTGTACCATAAAATCGCTTGTTATGACTAATTTTGTATCATGGAAGTTATACTTACGTTGGTTATGTATATTTGCAACTTCTTCGTATCCTTTTGATATTAAGCACGTTCATAATAACTGTTAGTTAATACATATATTTCTATATTGTAGAAACGTAAGATTATGATGTCAATTGTGAACTAAACTTAGTTAGTTGAACTAAAGCTTAGTTTAATATTATCAGAAAAACAATCCTATCATTGGATTAATCAAGAAATCGATTCTAAACGTTTCGTCCACGTTTGAGATTTTTTTTTTGCATAACAACGCATAGTTTAGTTTCCAACTGTAGAGAATGGAATGCGTTGCCCAAAGAATGGAATAACTCGAAAGAGACGAATATTCGAACGCATTTCCAAAATGTGGATTTGGGGTGTCGAAATAGCAATCGAGCGAAACAAAGGTTGGAAAATGGATCTTATTGCTTGACGATTATTCGGACGATCGTCAGCGACATTACGCGTCGTTTGCCGAAATCAATCCGATCGTACGTCCGAGGGTGGAAATTGAGGGAACGATGCGGGTGTTGTGAAGGAGGAAACTAAGAAAACAACAAAAAAGAACGCAAAACACAACGGCAAATGAGAACTGATTACGAAATCGGTGGCTCTTTTTGTTCCATTCCTTTGCTTCATCTTTCATTTCAATAACGGTGCAAGGTAAGGCGTGCGAGTGACTGACTGCCCGTGTGTGTGTGCTGGTGTCCACCTGGTAGACGAAACGGTCGTGCAGTGGTATGGCGGCAATATGGCGCGGTGGCGCACAGTCACAGTTTCACATGGATTGGGAAATTCCGCTACAAGCGCTGCTTGCAGTGCGCGTTCGTGTTCTTCACGGCGTCAACCCATGTTCCAGGGGGCCCGAGGGACGATCGCCTCTGGGGACACAAATAAATCTCCAATACCTACCACTCTGCGCGTGTGTGCGGTTGATTGTTGGATCGAGCAGACAGAGTGTCAGAAGCGAGAGCCGCAGGCACTACGAGGGACGATCGCCTCTGGGGACACAAATAAATCTCCAATACCTACCACTCTGCGCGTGTGTGCGGTTGATTGTTGGATCGAGCAGACAGAGTGTCAGAAGCGAGAGCCGCAGGCACTAAATGCAATGCATCCGCTCGGTGTGTTCGTTCGAAGCCAAGGGCTCGAGTGCGTTTTGATTGAGCTTCCTCGTTGTAACGCTACACTAATGTACTGTGTGCCGCGTGTGTGTGTGTGTGTGTTTCAGCTTTTCATTTGTTTTTGCTCCTCCCACAGCCCTTGACCCAAATCGTACAAATCTTTCAACCAGATCGTAGCAAACAAAACGCACCACACACCACAAAAAAGGGTTCGTCGCTTTTGCTCTCTAACGCACAAGTCTTTCGTTCTTGTTGCTTCCACCCGAAATCGATTGCAGCGTCACACTGGAGGTGGCGTTTGGCCGTATACGGCGACCGTACGTTAATCGATGGGTTTGGGTGCATGTTTTTGTTTTCCCTCCTTCCATTTCTTCCACTGCCACCCGACCAACTCCCCTAATTCACGCTTCCCGGCCTCAAAAAAGGGCACCAGAAAGCACCAGCACTACCAGCATAGCACCTCACTTTACGATACGATCGGTGGCTGTTATCGTGTTGGTTGTACGATTAATTATTTTTTAAATCTTAAAACCCACTCAACGCACTGCTGCTGCTGCTGTTGCTACTGGGTAAAATCGTTGCCACACGTTACCAACCACACGAACGGTGGAGGCTTGTTTTTTGGTGGGTTTAAGCGCGGATGATTTATCTACGTTCGGGTGGCGTGGCAGGCAGTTGCTCTGGCGTTTATGTGTGAATTTGATGATCCGTCGATTAAAAGCTCATTAAAATGATGACATGTTGAGTGGTACGAACGGTGAAAATGGATGGAGTTGGGCTGACAAAAAGCCGAGCACATTGGTTTTCTTCGAGAGAACAAAATGCTTCCGAAGTTTCTAGTAGAAAAATGAGAAAAACATGTAAATTGAACGTGTCTATTCGTTTACTAGTGTATTTTAACTAATTTGTTCTCTAAATTACTGCCACTCTTAGCAAGGTTTAAAGTTTTTCTTCCGATTTACCTTATTTTAGATAAAAACTGATCTTATAATAAAAAATAATTGTTTAGGAAAGGATGTATAATGAGAAGCATTTTCTTAAAGGAAATGAATTACTTGTACTATATTAAAATAGGATAACCAACTGCGCGATAAGAGTAGAGGATGCGATGGTAAAAAAGCGAAAATAATGAGAAATTGTTTGGCTTTACAACCTCGTAAGGTTGGCTTACCCTGCAAAATAACTAACTTTCCTTGACTTATTGTCCGTAGCTGGATACGTTCTCAGTACTGCGTATGGGGATGCGATCCGACGGGATTCGAACCGTGGTCCTGTCATGTAACGACCGGCTCTGCTATCGTATATACCACCGAACCCAATAAGACGATAATACTAGGAAAATCTGTGAATATTTGGTCTGACTTACTTACTTTATTAAGTCTAATAGTGACTTACGTTAATTTAAACCTGTTAAGCTTATATTTACATCAGATTATTCGTGATATTCTATTTTAAATTTGTTGGAAAGTGTGTTTGCTCAGAACACGCCCAAGAAGTCAAGCATCTAGACAGTTGGAAACAGTTTAAGGGATCAAAACATCTCTAAAGGACGGCCCAACGCATCAAAACCCAGCCAGTATAAGCCAAACTATGCCAAGAGTTTGCCAAAATTGATTAAGTAGGTGTGAATGTTTGCGATTATTTTTCCCAAACGATACTTTCGATTTACAAGTATACAAAGGAAGCCATAATATCATAACTATCTTATAAGACTTAAAATCAAACTTCTTAAGTCAGCAAGAAACTAGACTTCATAACAGAACGTTAAAGGCAACTAAAAGTGTCTTGTGAAAATTCAAGGAACAAATCCTGTTCTGCTATGTTTTTCCTGTGCTTCTGTTCACCGAAGAAAATCTATTCGATATTTCGATACTCTTTGTTAATAACTAATCGAATTATTTTACCCCATAAAAACTTTTTTCAGGATAGAAATGGTAACTAAAGTGATAGTCGATACCACATAATTTAATTCAAAAATAGTGATTAAGCTTCAGGCGTTGTCTTGAGAATGGGTTGATGAGATGAACTGGTTTTTTTATATCTTAATCTTTTGAACAATTTCCTGTGAGACTCTGTTATCTTCCTGTTAAATTTTTTAATAGTAATGCAAGAAGAAAGACAGAAAAGACGAGTGGTCTGGCCCGTCGAGGTCACAGTGTAAGATACGAAGCAGAACAAGACTGAAATATTGGCATCAACAAATTAAAAGGTTAAACTACATAAGGTTCGTGTTAAACAAACCTCTTTTGGACCACAAAAAAGGGCCTACACAATATCGATTGGTCCTCATTTCGTTTAATTACCCTTTTGCCATGTCATTCGTTTTCAAACGGTCAGTTGGAATGTTTGCATAGCCGGTATTTTATTGTTTGCGTCTTAATTAAGCCCACAAATTATGTACCACTTGATGTCAAACTCATTTTATGTAGCCTTATGTTTGTACACCACCCAACCGAAGCGAAACGATTACAGAGCTCGATAGTGTTTCGGTGAGCCGCAAACGGCGCCAACCCAAGGCACAACACTACGCAGCACTAAGATGCGCTATTACAAAAAAAAGCATCAATAGATCGTGACTGAAATTATGGGTCGATTCTTGTGTGCGCTGCATTTCAAGCCCATTCCCCATTTTTACATGGCCCACCCCAATGACTGTGAAGCGCACGCGCCCTTGCCGTTGACGTTCAAAAGCGAATGCCATTTCCTCGGGCCATTCGGGCTCATCAAGATCAAGATCAATCGCACGCTAGTCGGTGCGCAACGAAGTGGCAGTTGGGGATGCCAGAGGGGGGACGGCGATCAATCTCCGCCGCATCCTTCTTTGGCAGACGTACGCGCGTTGTCTGTTTTTATTTCACTCGTTGTTAAAGATTGATTTGGGGGCCTCATCCCCCGTGCTGGCGTTTCCCAGACTTTTGGGGCAGCGTCTTTGTGTTCGGACGGATCGATTACGTGTTTCTAATCAATTTTTAACCGCTTGGCTTCACTGTTGCCCTCCAATGTCACTGTCCCCGGGTTGATGCGTCCCTGGCAGTGTGCTTCCCGGCCGCAGCAATTACCGAAGCCGGAATGACGCGCGACGCCGTGTATCGGTTTTGCATCATCCGCACGATACGGTTTCGTTGCTGAGGTTTCGTTGCGCCCTACCGTGTATCATGCACCAACCGCTGATCAATCGGAAGAAACTGGCGTGACATAAACATACGCTCACACACATTAGCTCGCGCAACGCAACGGTCCACTCCGATGCCGACGAATGAAGTTCTCACACATATGGCCTTTGGCCGTGAGGTGAGGCTGTGATGCGTTTTTCTTCTTCTTCTTCTTCTTCTCTCTTCTACTTCTCTCTATTATACGGGAACACATTCAGCTGGCCAGCGGGCGGTCTTGGGCAATCATGCTGCGCCGGCGTTTGGCGGTACGGTTTCGTGGTTTTGGGCACAATTATGAGCGTTCTAGTGGCGGGGCTGTTCACGCGTGGTAATTGAAACCTTGTAAAGTGTGTGGTAAACGAATCGAGACCCCCTGCATTAGTTGGTGGATGCAAGAGAGAGGGAGGGAGGGACAGAGAGAAGGAGAGAGAGAGAGAGAGAGAGAGAGAGAGAGAGAGAGAGAGAGAGGTGTTGTTTTTCCGTGTCGTTTTTTGCTCTGACTTAGCTACCGAACCAGTAATGGTAAAGTGGGCAAATCGAATGTGTGCAAAAAAATTAATGAACCGCATGACATCGTCAAAATGGTTTCCGTTTTTTGTTGTTGCGGGTTTCGTTAAACCATCATCAATTATGCCTTCGTTAGGTGATGAAGAGATCATGCTCCTTATGCCTTATTGATGAAAACGGAAGATTCGTTGCAAAAGGTTACCAAAACATGTGATTTGATTGAACTATGGTGAGCGTTGTCTTAGTTTATATTTTTAAGTCACGAATGACAATATTATTATTATATTTCAATTATTGAGAGATGCGTGACTTCTTACGCCATATTGCTTTATTGATGCTTGAATTCATTCATTAAATATGCGACAACACAAATGGATAAGTAAAAATTTATAATCTGTGCATTTGTTCTTCATCTCAAGCTTTATTAATACTTTTTGATTGTTTTTGTAAGAACTATCTGAATTGGCCCTTTCACTGGGCTATGCAACAAAACTGTAAGGAGCATGCAAACTCCGAGGCGTATGTAAACTCGTGAGCAAATGTTTAGGAATCTCTTACAGTTAAGCTTGTCTTAGAGTTTTTTCCACGTTGTAATTTTATTTTGAAGTTGAAGTTCAAGTAAAATATAAGTTAGTTTTTGATCTCCGGTGCAGAAGATAATATCTTATTTTTGATTATGATGGATTATGAAAGTGTGGGCTAAATGTCCCACTGCAATGACTGTCTGCCGTACGCCGTACTAAGTTAAGAAATCCAGTAATGGCCAGTAATTCCTGTACAACCCCTTGACAGGGTACAGTTTTTAGTTAAAAACTTTGTATGTCGCTAATTGAAAATGTCATATTTCCGTTAAAATTAAGTTTTACTACAGTTCTCTACTTAAGAAAATTTGTAATTTTTCCTCTAAAAATAAAAAAGTCTGTCTGGCTTCAAAATATTTTGATGGTGAACCAAATCTGCTTAATTTTGCATGACATGCATCACAAAACGTACAAATATTTAAAACACGAATAAGTATACAGCATCTCGTAATAAATGACGAAGAAATTCGCACGGTTGTATAGAAAATTACAAGTAATTATAGAAAAGCCGACCTGAATGGATGTTAAAAAAAAATATTACACGTTTTATAATATTTTGCGTCCGAAAAGGCAAAATCGTGTATTATATAATTTTCATACATCATCTTCTCGAATGTAAAGAGTAAACTGCTCACTATAGGGTATGTATTGCATTTATCTGCCTGTCTACTAACTTGAGAAGTTCTGTAACAAACACCGTGACATGAAATTTTATATATTTGGCTATGGTTTCAGCTTTCTTTTATACGGTGAGCTCTAGTGTGTCTGTCTAATGTGGCAGTCATGGTTCATCTTTTGTAATGGTTAACAATTTCCTATTACGCCAAGCAAATAACATTTTTTTTTTTTGATAGCGTGGCGTTTTTTATTTTATTTGATTATCGTGAGAATGGCTATGTCTTTTACAGTAAAATAGTGTTATGTCACATAAAGTGTCGATTGAAGTAGCACACTAGACAATAAATCTTTCATGTATCCGCTTCAAAAACGATGTTCTCGATTCCCCTAGATTTTCAACAAAGTTTTAATAGCCACCATAATGCTTATTTATAAAATTATTACGGCCATCTAATATGTATATCTAAAATCTGTAGTTGGATGGCAAATGAACAGGCTGTTGAGCGCAAACAGTGTGAATTACTAATAAAAGAAATAATTTCGGAAGATTTGTACAGCAAATGAATTGATGCGTTTGCGTGTAATTTGTTACTTTTATACATTTTATTTCTTGATTTTCATAAAGAAATATTTAATATATAAAATGCAATGTTCCTGGCATGCCGCACTGTGTGATGCAGAAGAATTAAGATAGAATCGTTCAATAATATAGCAATTGGGATACATTTAACTATGAACAGTTAAGGCTGAACAGTTTCCACTGTAATGTAAAACATTATTTGTTTGGTGCAAACGATAAACTATAGCCATGAACGATAAACTATAAAGTTTTGAGTAAAGAGACTATTTAAGAATTATTAATTTACGCACAAACAATAGCACACCTGTTGTAAAGCTGATGAAATAATGGAATGCTTTAAGATATTTCAAATAAGCCTATCTCAGAAAGAGCTTACAACATCTCAACTTGAAACAAGAACAAACTGAAAAACATATTTAGAAAAGTTTTGCTCACTTTTGACGCAATATTTGAAATACTTTTATCTGTAAAAGCTATGTAACGAACTGAAAAATTACTATTATTAATACACTAATCACTGGGTAACTTAAAATTTTCGTTATTTAACCGTTTTCACTATAAACTGTCATGATTGGCTTTTTATTTATCAATAAATTCACACTGCACAACGCTCAATCGATGCCACAAAACAGACACACCATTTAAAATGGACGTTAAAACCACAATCATTCGCGATACGCTCGATCGATCGATGCGGTCAAACGGTCCAGAATGAAGTATACGCTACGACGACGGCTAGGACGCATTAATGCTCCACGCTCTGTGACGCTCTGTGAAGCCCGTGGATGGCGCTGGATTGAGAAGAAATCCTCCACCTAATGCGATCTCGTCGCGATCGGCGATCCGCGATGGAGAGGGGGGAAACATAACCGTTCGTACCGAAGATTGGGCCTGGTTCTACCCTGCCGTTACAAGCGTGCTCGACCCGGAGCTTGATCGGTTAAGCGTGATCTCCCACCTAGCAGGATCGCGCCAAGTGTCCTACTCATTACTCTCACTTTTAATCGCGCCTGTAAAGCGGGCGCGTTTTCATGTCTCTTCGTCTGCTTTTGGATCGCTCGCTCCCTCTCTCTCTCTCTCTTTCTTATATTACTCTCCCTCCGTGCTCCCCTCTCCACCTGATCTTACTTTCGCTTTCGATCTCACTCTCGCTTTCTTGTGCATCGCGTGCATAGAACGTGGCGAGTTTGCAAGAAGACGAAGGAATGGACTCGGTCGACCTCCTCCGGGGCTTTTGGAACTTTTTCAATGAAAACTTGTACCGAGCGGAGCAGTTCCTTTTTTCGCGATCCCACTCCCCTCTTGCTCCGGCATCACCACCAATCTTTGCCGCATCCTTCTCCGCTCAACTTCGATTTTCCCTTCCTCTCGCATTAGGTCGGCCAGAAACCGAGCTGCTGCTGCTGCTTGATGGCTCGTGGGAGTGTTTGGATTTTGTTTGCCCAATGGCCCCCCCTGCATCACTACGCTCCTCTCTGTCCCTTCCGCACACTGTGACCCCTTCTCGCGTACCATCAGCTAAAGCGATTTTTCACCAAACGAGGTAGGAGTAGTAGTACAGCCTCCCGGCGGTTTTGTGCGACATGTTCGATCGAGAAACATGAGCGAAGATCTCCCCGCTCGCATGGTCCACTCCGATCCCGCGTCCTTACCATGGCACGGCTTGTCCGTGCAGCCATTCTTGGTGCAATGGGTTTGAAATTCGGTATAAAAGACGTTTTGGCCATAGCAGTCGGCATCAGTTCAGTTTTGGTTCTCACCGAAGTGTCACAACAAGTACGCGGTACAGACACACACGATCACGCTTTAACAAACAGTACAGTTTGCAGTACAAAACTCATCTCAAAATGAAGGTACGGTGCTTGCCTGCTTGTGTGGATTGAAGTGATTATTTGTAATGCAGTGCGCTCGAGTGAACACAGTACCAGCAAGATATTCGAGTTATTTTAATTGACTCTCCAATTCGTTCAGCTTCGCATTCACTTTGGGTGGAAGCATTTCGAACCGAATGTGATATCCTCCTTGCCCAAGGGGAGATAAAGTGTTGGTTAGATAAATTTTGAATGAAGTTTACCCTGTATTGAAGATCATGTGAAGAATAGTGCAGCACTAGACCGACTGGGATGCTAAATGGTTCGTTTTTGTTTTACTTGTAGTGCTTCGTTGCCATTGCTCTGCTCGCCGTTGCCGTCAGTGCATCGCCCGTCGAATACGGACACTATGGTGCCCCCGCTCTGGTCCACGCCCCGCTCGCCGTCCACGCCCCAGTGGTGAAGCACGTCGTTGCCGAGCCTGTTGTAAGTATTGGCGCCGAGTGTAGGCGCAATCCCGAGTGAAAAAAGGGCAATGCTAACCCCGAACTGTTGTGATTTCGTGATATGTGGCAGGCCTACCCGAAGTACTCGTTCAACTACGGAATTAAGGACCCGCATACCGGTGACATCAAGTCCCAGGCCGAGGAACGCGACGGAGATGTCGTCAAGGGCCAGTACTCGCTGGTTGAGCCCGATGGTTCGGTGCGCACCGTCGACTACACCGCCGATGACCACAACGGATTCAACGCAGTCGTCCACAAGTCTGCCCCGGCCGTCCAGAAGGTCATCGCCGCCCCGGTTGCCCACTACGCCCCGGCCCCAGTCCTGAGCCACTACGTGCACTAAGCGACGAACGCGCCACTCGTCGTTTTGTCTGGGTTTGGTAGAATTGGGGATTCTTTTTCCCATTTCTCTGCCACACCCAATGGCACAGCACAACCACACACTCATCAACTCAAGCCAATTTATCCACTTCAGCTAGAAATCGTAGTCACAACACTCTCTCTCACTGTCTCCGCGTAGAACGAAGACCTAACGAAAGCCGGTTAACGAAGGAAGGATGTAACGTAGCGACTCACACCCGGACAGATAAGCGTCCGGGGAACTTACAATACGGTACGTTCTGTCTCCCCCGGGGGTCAGAATCGTAACCGTTCCAAGCAATGACGTACTCGAGCATTTTTCATTTGATTATTGCGATCGATGGAACCAATATGGATATAAATGAGCGCTGTGCAACGATCCGCCGGTGGTGAATAACTAACGCGCGCCTAAAGCTATGCAATTTGCCACACGTGCGCTAGAGACGAAGCTTTCTGCGCTTGCCAACCAACCCCTCATTGTTTCCATCCTTGCTTTCGCATTCTTTCTTCCTTTCCTTTCAATGGGTCTTCGTGGTTGACTTCGTGCCACCGCGAGGTGAGTGTCGAGCTGCCACCGATTTCCATGATGATCTTCTACCCCGACGGGGTGTTGTAATGTGAACCTCCTCAGAAAGCAATGCCGCACCCGGCATCTCGATATTACACACACACACACTCTATCTCTCTGTGATCTGTTACTGCTACTATAACTTACTTACTTACTTACTTACTACCAATCGTTACTATTTTGCTATTGTTGCTGCACAATGCACTGGCAGGGCACCGTCCTTATAGTGTCGCGCGCTTTCCCATACCCGTTGGCAGCGTAATGCACGAAAATCGTGTTACTCTTTTCCCGCTCTCTTGCTCCCGTCCCGTGGCCCACCACGTATGTCACGGGGAACATGGGGAGTCTGGGAGAGGAAGGAGTGCAGAGCCAAAAAAACAAACGACATGCAAAAAGAACAACGAAGCGAAGCAATCATTTACATCCATGTGAAGACCAGTTGCAAGTATCGAACACTGTAAATAATGAATAAAAACCAATCAATGTTTTTTTTATACAAAAAATTGGAATATTTTTTTAACCTTTTAAGTTTTTAAGAAAGAAATGTTAAGATGGCCTTAGATGAATGAATGGAAGGTTCGTGAATGTTCTAACTTTCTGTTATTAAGTAAAACTACTTCTTAGATAATTTCCGCTCCATCAAACAAGTAAAAATTCATTGTGTGGATTTGAGCATATCTAAGACAGAAGTGGCTAAAAATGACTTTTAGGATCTTAAGGGACCTAACCTTTTGTTTTATTTACTTATAGAGGCTTTGGATCGGTAATACATCGCTCACTTCTTTAGGACTATTGTATTAATGCTTGCAGTGCAATATAGTCCAAACAAATATACGAAATACTCTAGCTATCTGCTTGTAGTAGATCCCTCTAAACAACAAGTTACAACAACTATCTTAGGGCGATAAGACCCCTTCAATGACTAGGTCTCTTTGAAGTTATGGTGACGATTCCTCTTAAATTTTTATATCTTTTCCTGGACGAGGTTTTCATAATGACGAGACTCTTCGATTGCTACGAACCTCTTCTTCTTCTTCTTCTTCTTATTCTCTGGCAACTACAACCTCGTGAGGTCTTGGTCTGCTATTTCTAGCTTTCTATGATTTGTGTTTTACCCGTAGCAGAATAGTCAGTTCTGCGTACGGGGAAGCGGTCCGCCGGGATTCGGACCCTGGTCCTGCCGTGCGAAGACCAGCACCGCTATCGGATACACCACCGGACCGTGACGCACCTCTTGATAAGAATTTTCCATGATGTTTGGATAACGAGATCTCTTCACGCCGCTGGTTGAAGTCGTACTCATATTTGAGATTTCAACATTTTCTACATTACCCCGTTCAAGCGATCTCACAACGAGAAAATTTCACAAACAGTCATGAGAACCTGAAATCTTTGGTGGTATTAACACTAAGAGATTTTTTATTGTTAAAACCGTTACTTGCTCCTGATAATCTATTCAATTGAAACCGTTGAGGATTCTTGATCTGTCAAGTTTATATAGGAAGTAAAATAGTGGTTAAACTTGCAAAAGTGCTGCTGCTAAAAAGGCTTTTTCAAGTATAAGTCTCAGGTCAGCTATCTCGGACCCCTACTGTTTGCACTATAGCTAGTCACTAACACGACTCCTAAGTTCCTGAAGTTTTTCAGTGGCAGACAAAGTTTACTAGTTCGTTTCTATCCAGAGCCTAACAACGAAAGGGGGAGTCAGTTCGGTGATAAATAATAACAAACATAATAAAAACGGAATTCTCCAATCCAATTCAATTGTAATAGACCTTTTAGTAGAACTTTTAAATGATCTTGGAACTCTTGGAGGTCCAGAGACCAGAAAAATAGTAATAATAGTTTTTTTTTAATATTTCATTGAATTTGATAATAAATATGTATATAATGATATATTTAACAACCTTCAATAAACATTACGATAGAGAAAGTAGATTTACGCTCAACAGCAGCACCCAGTAACAACAGTAGAAGCGCAAAAAAACTAGCGAAAGTGTTGTGCATAGCATGAAATCGGTCGGAATTTTTGGCTTATTTGTACCTCCACCACAGTTAAACCATTTAGGCGCAGTTCAGAAGCTAAGACCACACCTTTGCCAAACGGGCTGAGAATAAGCTATGAATCATTTGCTTAGATGAAAGTTATCTCGTGCCGTTGACAGATACCGTAACACAATGTCATTTGTCCTAGATTTGCTTGAAGCATGGAACGCAAAATACAAACGCCAACCATCCAGGAAGTAACCAAGTTTAATTGCAACCAACAATAATGCTAGCATTGTTTGACATTTACATCCCAGCAGCAGCAGCACCAGCAGGATCATAAATAAGGGTATGTGCCCATTTTCAACCGCTCCGCTCTTCAGCAATGAGTCACTTGGTCGCGGTTTCAGGCGTAAAGATGGCACGATTTTGTCTCATTAATTTCACACTAAATCTTGGCGACCGCTTAGCGGACTCATCACTTAGCATTGTTCTACCACAAATGTGTTGGACGGCCGAAGAAAAGGCACACGCATCGTTTACATTTATCATACTGTCGCTTAAAACGGTACCGATGGGAATGAGCGGTACCATCCTTAGAGGAAGCTTTTTTTTGTCAGCTTCCGAAACCAACCGGGCAAGTGGTGCAGTTGCAGCTTACAATGCCCCAGGGCACGTGATGATCGAACAGAATTCCGCCCACCAGGATCCGCGTCGGGCAATCGAACTTCGGTTGACAAATGTAGCTGTAGAGGGTAAGTAAAACAAAAAAAAGCAGAAGCTTCAAAAGCGCCACACCCGTGAGAAAAGAACTTTCTTACTCTGGCAAATGACATAATCTCACCGGCGTTGGTTAAATTTGCTTTTCATGTTACGCACACAGTATGTGCAATAAAACATTTAACGATCATAGTGATCTTCGTGACCACATAAAAATAAAAGTTCTTGTTGAACCGTTCAGTAAGCTTAGATAAAACAGCTTTAGCAGATTTCAAGTGAGCACGGGATGTGTGCTACTTTACGAATTGTTCTCACACTGCCCAAAATGTGCCCAGTTAACGGACATTTGGCGCACATTTTAACTCATTCCTCGAAAAAGTGTTTGCAATTTGTCAAGTGTCAAGATTTTGTGCGTATGTGATCTGCAAAGAATGCTTTCCTTTGATTTCACACACAGACACACACATCTCACCACAGCGCTAAAAAATGACCGAAAGAAAGAGCCAAAGAGCTGGGAATGAATGAACATGATGCTCGCTTTCGCTTGTTACGAATATGGACGCCACCTCTAAACTCTCGTCGATTTACATTGGGGTTTTTTTTAGGGGCACGGTACCATGAGCAAACTTTGTGCGTTTGTAGGGTGTATAGTAAGTGTGTGTGTGTGTATCGTATGTGCGGAACGGTTGACGGACTGCCAAAAATGTTTTATAAATACACACACCAACCGCTTGCCACCGATCAGTCTGACCGAGTGCGATCTTCCGACAGGAACTGGCAGCTTCCGCATAACAAAAGCACATTGTGGATTGTGGGACACTCAGCGGATGCTGGGACGCGTGTGGTGGAATTGGGTGGTGTGAAAAAAGTGTGTAAATTAGATAGAACGGCAGATATTGGGGCAAGTGACGGACGAAGTGTTGTGCACTTAGTGGACATAATTTTACTACACAATAACGCTTCAGTTAAGTGGCAAGCATGATGACGTGGAAATGTCAGGTGAGTCACGGTATTGCGGCTACCATTGTATTAACTCGATACCATCAGAATTGTTAAAGTTGTTGTGAACTATTAGGGAGATGTGTGTGGCTAAGTTTTAGAGTTGATGTTTACCTATTATTCGTATGGAAATCTTCCATTAATCCAATTTTGCTATCATTTTCCAAGAAATTAAGGTTCTTTTTTGGCTTTCAAAATGGAAATTGAACTTAGTTTTTAAGTAATGGTGACATATAGAGCATGTGTGTATCACCTTTATCAATCAGTTTCGGGTCAATATTGTGCTTTAGGATAAGTCAAAGACTTGGAAAAAATACGTCTGAGACATGTGTAATATTTCTTATATTTTAAGAACGTAGAATGTGTCACCAGATAATACGACGATGATTGACAAACTGGACGTAAGATGTATTAATACTTGTTGATTTTTTCATTCGTACAATGAGTTAAAGAAAGAAAGTTAATACCCTTTATCAACTTCCATTGATGGGGTTATTTTTCTTGTAAACTTACATAAATATGATACTAAACATTAGTTTTATGTATAGTTTAACATTTGCCATATCTATATTTTTTATAATATAAAACTATCTAGAAAATAGGCTGCCTGTAAGCCTAGGATCTTGAATAAAAAACTAGTTAAAAAATACAGTAAAAAAAGCTAGACAGAGCCATATCAGGAGACTCCACATGCTTAAAACTGTTGTTATCTGTTAAGGAGGTTTTTGTTAAGCTTTTTAACATCTAGCTCTGTTTAAGCTGTATTGTTATTCCTTCGGGATATAAAACGTCTATACCTTTCATTTCTGAAGTAATACCCTAGCTGGTAACCTGGAAATGTTAGGCGAAGGCTCATGGAGGGTTTAGTCAGTAAAAGCCTGGCAGTACCCAGGGGATGGTCCCCGCCACAGGCCTCGTGGGTCTCTGTTTGCAGATTTACTCCATGATAAAAAAAAGCTGTATTGTTATCTGTATTTAGTAATTATTGCGTTAAAAGTGTATGTTCAGACCTAGTTTAAAGTATACGAGATTGATGTCTGTCAAAAATCTCAATTATTTGTGTATTTTTTAAATGTTGATCGGAGAGCACAACTTCTGAGTGTTCACTAAACAGTGATGGAAAATAGAATAAGACCACCTTCATATTTGATTTTCAAATTATTGCTTTCAAATTTTTCGCTAGATATCATCATAACAAAATTTGGTTATCATTTGATTCTTCACTATGTATAGCACTTTTGTGATTGCTTAAAAATGATAGAAATATTGCTTAAAAAAGTACATGGTGAGAAAAGTTTGATAGTTTTAGGAAATTAGATAATAAGAAAATCTTAACTTTTTAAGTATCAGAGCTTTAGTACCATGTATAAGTTGATAATACTAAAGAGTTGATGTCCAGAGTTGTAAAAACTATTTTGTTTTAATTTTAAAAATAACAAAAAAGACTTTGAATTTAGTTTTTGAATCATCATATAATCAATTTTTTTTATTTCGTTTTATAGAGGCTTTGTGCCTATTGGCTGACATTCGTCTCTCTCAAGTAATCAAATGATCTTTTTAATCAATATCTCTCGTAAAGTAGTACAAGAAAGTTAAATGGAGTTGTTGAAAATCTGCATTGTAATTTCATATTATCTTTTTTAACAATAGAGTATGGTCTTATTATATTGTCCATCACTGTATATCTTTTTTTATTCATGTAGTACGGCCTGGCCGTATTGTTGTCCATCACTGTATATCATATTTAAATCTTTCAGTAAATACAGTACAAAATTCTAGACTATAAATACAATGTAATAAAAGAATAGACTTAGCAATACAGCCAGGCCGTTCTAATTGAATAAAAAAAAAAAGAATAGACTTGAACTTTAATGGCTAAAAGATTACACCAAATCACATAACAAAACTGTTTTTAGAAGGATATTTTATTTATTTGCAGAAAAGTTATCTGGCCTGATGCGGCCTACATAACAAAATACAATAAACAGGAAACAGAAATCATCCAGAAAATGAATCAACATTTTCTCGTTATTAAAGGAAGATTGAGACTTTTTGTTATCGGGGAAAAAATTGACAATAAGTTGATACCTAAAGAAATTGAAGGAACAATCTAATAGATTGCTATTTTTATAATGATGAAACATACAGATTTTTGCTCTTATCATGAAATTTTCGCATCGTCAAATGTGCAACTAATGATTTAAAAATTAAAAAAAGACATTTACAAAAAAATTTATAAGTAATTTTGTACGAGTTCCAAAGAACTGGATTCGCACAATTTTAACACTCAATTTAGTATCCACTATCGACACTTATTGCATTGGGAATTTATGGAACATACTAATTTTTTTTAATTTAATATTTTTACTAACCATTGTAATTTTTACCATTGTAATTTCATATTATCTTTTTTAACAATAGAGTATGGTCTTATTATATTGTCCATCACTGTATATCTTTTTTTATTCATGTAGTACGGCCTGGCCGTATTGTTGTCCATCACTGTATATCATATTTAAATCTTTCAGTAAATACAGTACAAAATTCTAGACTATAAATACAATGTAATAAAAGAATAGACTTAGCAATACAGCCAGGCCGTTCTAATTGAATAAAAAAAAAAAGAATAGACTTGAACTTTAATGGCTAAAAGATTACACCAAATCACATAACAAAACTGTTTTTAGAAGGATAAACTCGTAGTGACAAGCTTATCTGTATAATGTTTAACACTCAATCCAAATTGATCTGTATAATGTTTAACATCCAATCCAAAACCATGCAACCTAACCCGGAATGACGAATTTATGTAAAACAGCATTAGATAAAAAAGCAACGAGTCCTGTTCGCTTGCTGAAGTAGCAATATAATACATCATAAACGTTAAATTTCGTTGATAAGATAAATAGGAATCGAAAGCAATACGGCCAGGCCGTTCTATATGAATAAAAAAATAAAATAAATAGGAATCGTCGCTAGACGAGTGACGAAGCTGGTAGACAAGCGACTTACACGAATGAATAGTTTAGTTTTCATTTTTCGCTAGCTCAGCCTTCATATCCGGTTGAAAAATTCCAAATTTTAAGACGAAATATCATCTGTAACGATGCGAACAGCTCTAAGTCGAATATAATTGCGGATTAGAACATCTTAATGAGCGTGGCAAATTGCAATATGATCGGCTTTATTCTACAAACTGTCGACAGCAAATGTTGTTCTTACAGGCAAGCGTTAGCAATAGCCACACGTTCTTTTCTAAACCGTTTCCTTCCTGTGTGTAGGGGTTTGATTCTTCAGAGGCAAGCTTGTCTAGCGAACATTAGCTACCCAAGACAGCGCTCGAAATGGAAGCAACTGGCCAGCTCGTAAATGAACCGTCCCGTGATCGGTTCAGATGAAAAGTATCACAAATGAGCGCCCGATCAAGCTTCCTTTGCTTATTTGTGCAGTTCAACGACCTCCTGTTTGCCAGTATCTGTCACTTTGGCGACGGAACGTACGAAATTTAATTAAGAATTGAGCGATCAAGACAGAACCACCGACTTCATTCCGCCGGGTGCAGTTGCAACCCGCTGTGAAAGTGTTCCCGTGAATTAGGGTGTGGATGCGATTCTAACAGTTACCTGTGAACGTTCTGACCCAACTGCGTTGCATTCGTTTTTGGGAATGGTACGTTCTGTCTTGTTCTGTCCGCAAAAGCAGATGCCGCAAGAGAAGGTTTGGGTTGTGAGAAAAAGAAACAATCGAACGACACTGCCCCGGGTCAATGTGTGCAGTGGGTGGATTGGGCAGAATCGGGACTGGATTCGGTGATACAGGGCAGCAGTGGCAGCAGCAGCAGCAGCAACAGCCTACACGCGACCGCGATCACTTGAGCGGCAGATGAGATGTTTGTAAATTGACTCTCAAGTGTGTCTTATTTGTCTCGTCCCGTACGCTGCTTTGGTTGATCATTTTTTAAATCTTCACCGACCGTTGAGTGCACTCTGCATCAGATCATCGTCAACGAGGCAGATCAAGCGATACTTTAATTGGAATATGATGCCAGTGTCATCAATTGGGAGAGATTTACGATCTCGTCTTACGGGGCGCTTGGATGATAGTGGCCAGTTGCTCAATTAATCAGCGACTGACTTGTGGAACTGGACAAGCTTTGGGAATAGAACGTAGCTTTCTTGAAAAAAAAAAACAATTGAAGGAACTTTAAAGAACTTCCAACTGATACAGATATTTATTGAAGGTGGAGCATATTGATTATATCATGCTGTGTTATGGTCATTCGAGCTAGAATTTAAAGCGTCATTTAAAGTGTTTATCACACTTTTCGTCCATCATTTAAATTAAATTACAATATCGTAGATTAAACAGCATGGTCATGTTTGTTAATTTATACCACCTTAAAATCGTGACATTAAGTATCGGTTCTAAATTATTCATTGCAGCTTTCAAAATGCACATGTGGTTTGATTTATGAATTGCGTTCTTCAATATCGTTTTCAAACATTTGATGGGAAAAGAGTATTGTTTTTTAATTTAAATATTTTTATAAATTTAAATTTGATAAATATTTTTGTTAATTTAAATATTAAAGCTTTAGGTATCAAAGTAGAAATATGAAAAACCTGAGTAATATTTCCACGATTTATTTTAATATTTTTCATAATTGTCTCTTTGTTCTGAAATAAGTCGTTATTGAAGAAATGATTGAAATGAGTGAGGAATTTGATGTGAAGTAGCAAATCAAAATCAAGTTCAATGCAATTAATGTAAAACAATATAACTTATAACAGGCTTCAAAAATCTTTGAACCGTAAAAATATAATAATAACATAATGTTTTCATTACTTTTTCCTTTAATATAAGATACTCCTTATTTTATTTTATTTATTTGCAGAAAAGTTATCTGGCCTGATGCGGCCTACATAACAAAATACAATAAACAGGAAACAAAAATCATCCAGAAAGTGAATCAACATTTTCTCAATATTAAAGGAAGATTGAGACTTTTTGTTATCGGGGAAAAAATTGACAATAAGTTGACACCTAAAGAAATTGAAGGAACAATCTAATCGATTGCTATTTTTATAATGATGAAACATACAGATTTTTGTTCTTATCATGAAATTTTCGCATCGTAAAAATGTGCAAGTAATGATTCAAAAATTAAAAAAAGACATTTACAAAAAAATTTATAAGTAATTTTGTACGAGTTCCAAAGAACTGGATTCGCACAATTTTAACACTCAATTTAGTATCCACTATCGACACTTATTGCATTGGGAATTTATGGAACATACTAATTTTTTGGTAAAAGACTCGAGAAGGCCCCCCCTAGAATTATTTGTGTGCAGCACTGTAATCTGTCAATTTTGTCGCACAGTGTTTTTTCATGCGGTCAAAATTTATTAAATAAATACAATATCTATTATTGCTTAAAATACTTTCCAGACACGGAGCGGTCGCCCCAGAACGCCCATATAAGTTACCGGGCAACATTGCCAAAGTCCAAACATGTGTCACAGCCTATCGATCGACGATGAGTAATTGCCCCAGAACGCCCATACGAGTTATAAGGGAAAGTTGTTCGACATCAAAGGGGCGGTTTATTGGCCGAATAGTTCATCCGTTGCTAAACTGAAGAGATGAGATGATCCTTCGCCATCAAAATAAGAGATTATGATGAGGGAAGAGTTATTTAAATTCCAAATTTAGCCTTTTTTTCCTTCAATTCATTCATCTTTTTTTGTCCTCCCAGAAGATCATCCGCACCCATAGTGATGTCTTTGCGACATGTGCTGCGAGTTGCATACTGTTAGGCGTTTTTCCTATAGGGACCAACCATTTTCGTCAGGGGGGGGCCTTCTCGAGTCTTTTACCGACATTTTTTTAATGAATCTTAAAAGAGTGAGTTAAGGATTTAAATCGTTACAGTTACTCTTTTACTCTGATTTAAATCACTGAAAAGAGTGAGTTTT
>KZ062564.1:121431-134257 GCA_002091835.1 Anopheles maculatus | reverse complement strand
TTTTTTTTTAATTTGCCCTTTTTTGATGGGCGCAACACTGAGAATGTTTTCGGGTGGGAGGGTTTTTCATAAACACGCAACGACGACGGTGCGTGTAATGCAGGCGAAAGTAACAGCAAATACTGGGACCGGTAATGCTAATGTTTGTTTCCCGAGAGATGTTGTTTTTGATTTGCACCACCCTTAGTACAACTGGTGCTGCTGAGCAGTTAAGCTTTTAGCAGAGCTTACGAGGACAGATGGCGATGGCGATGGCAGGAACAAAGATAATGGTGCTTCTAGGTAATCGTCAATCTTTTTGATCTTGCTTTGTTTTTTTTTGGGAGGGAATCTTCTTGATATGTACCGAATTGTGTGCCTTTGAGAAAAGATTTCATTGCAAACAAAAACATGCCTGTACGAGGAATATTATTAATCTTAGTCGTAGGACGAGTGAAATGGATTGTTTGCTCCAATTGAATAAACAAATGCTTTTGAAGAGGGGTGTTTGTTTCGCAGAAAATAATTTACTCGACGTAATGACAATTTCTATTGACATGCAAACAAAAGAAGGCAAATACTTTGTCAACACACAAACTTATTGCTTAATAATACTTTTGAAACCCATTTTTTCTTAGACAAAACTCATAAAATGGGGTCGAATGAAAGTTGAAATTCAACAGCAGTTGAAACGAAACAGGGAAACTCATCCAGAAACCTTTGACAACTGTCACACAATTTCACGATTCAATTCAACATAAATTTTCTAAAACTGGAAGCAACTGTATACAATCGTTGCCGCAAAATTTTGACTCTAAGTCACCAATTTTTGGCTGCGCTCATCAATTTTTGACTCTGAATAAAAACAGGACGAATTCAATTGTTTTTGTGGACAATTGAAAAAATTCAAAGCAGAATAAAATTATAGTTGTGATGAAGTATGTAATTTAGTAACTAAATACCTAAACAAGCGAATAAAATTATTTTTTTTGCATATTTTATTTTGGATAAATACATTGTATCTATCAGAAAAATCACACTTCCCAATTGTCCATGGGCTAGTTTGCTAACATACAAGAATTCTGCCGGCTCGAAGCAGATAGGACGAAATTCGGCACACTTAAGTCGATATTTTCATCGCCCAAATTTCGTATTTGAAGCGTAAATAGTGATTTTTTCAATAAAAATTGTTGAAACAATATTCACGATATCTTTTCACAATTATGCTTTATTTCTAGCCTGCCAAAAATAGGAACACTATTCGTTAGAAACTGGTACAGTTACCCCACTATTTACTTGTCTATAATATATTTTTAGATTTACAAAAACTATTTATAATTTAAATGAATTAAATAGAACTTGTTATTGAACACACATTGAATAATGTTAGTTTTTCGTGTCTGCGATGCAAACACATAAAATTGGCTGTAATGCGAGCTTATTTGATGACTTAGAGTTAAAAATTGGTGCGTTAGAGTCAAAAATTAATGCCTTAGCGACAAAAATTGATGAGCGCTGTCAAAAATAGTTGACTACGAGACAACAATAAGTGACTTAGGGCCAAAATTTGACGGTAACGACTGCTAAAGTATATAATGCACATCTAGAGAATATAAAGTTTGGTATAGTTAATAAATTGTTTATAGCCATTAAAATCTCTGTAAACTCATTTCTAGAGCATCTGTGACATGAGCTAACCTTGCCATAGAAGCTCGAGAAATAACTAAAATAGAGATATCTGCTCGAATCTAATTTTTAGTGTTTTCTCGAGTAAAATCTAATTCATTGGATAGTGCTTAGTTTTGCTTAGTCGCTTTGTATGGAGAGCTTTCAGCATTTGAGCCACAAAACATTAAAACACATAAGCTCGGGTTAGATGGAGCGCAAACATCAAGCGCAAACCTGAGCGTTGTGTCAAAATGCACTGAATTTTTTTGCGTTCCGTGTAGCCACGACATATTTGCGCTCGGGTTTGCGCTGACAATGGAACATGGTTTTCTTGCGGTCATGGCTACTCAACATGGCATGACCATGTGGATTACCACTGTCATTTGTTGTTTGTTCCGTTGCATCCAGACATTGTGAAAGCAAACTATTATTAAATTGATTGATATTCATGTAAACTTTGATTCCATAATAATAATATTGATTTGATATCAAATATTTGCTAAAAAGCGAATAAAACCAGAAATTATCGGTGCTTACATCTTTCGTTCGGTACAGCTATGGTTTGTTTACAAATGTTTGCGCTTGAAGACCTGTCAACCCATGTTTGCGCTCAAAGTTTATGCCTACCAAACCCAAAAATGAGTTTGACACAACGCTTGGGTTTGCGCTTGATGTTTGCGCTCCATCTAACCCGAGCTATACAAAAAACTGGCTTAGCTCTTCATAGAACCCAATACTGCATTTTATACAAATGGTTTCTTGGTACAAAGCTGTTTCACGATAAAATTTCTTCATTTTTATCATCATAAATAATTCAATCATAAATAAAAGCATGACATTTAAATATTGAAGCGGGCATTTATTTGTGCACCACAATTTTTCTCTCTAAATTCCATATTTCACGACAGACAAATGGGATGCCTAAAAAGGAATTGGGCCAATATACGCACCATTTTAGATGTATAAATCTACACCTCTCGTGTTTGTGCTCGCGTACCATATTGTATTCACTGATTTATGGCTTGTTGGACAATTGAAAATGTAAATACAATATATTGAAAACGTGTCCCATCTGGAGAGTGAGCTAATAAAAAGTGGCACACGAAACACGAAAGAAGAATCGTTTGAAAACGATTATATGTCCCGTGAAGGGTCACGGGCCAGTCAAACGCAGCCAGATGGTTCATGATTCGATTCCCGGGAATGAAAGATTGAAAACGTTTCGCCGTTTCCGGCCATTTCACGCAGCCGATGTAGGCACGAATGAATATTGCTACCTCGTAGTCGGATGCCTAGGGGCAATCTGTTAAGTCGTCACCATTCCTTGGCCCAAATTGGACCGATCATCTTAAGGCCAAACTTGGCAGGCTAAGGGCAGGCTCACGGTCGAAACAGAGGTAATCGTCGGTGATTGAAAAGTTGACATACTGGGTTTCCCACTTGAGACGGCCACTCGTTCCCTACTCGGTCGGACCTTTTATTCTGAAACAGTATACCGTCACTTCGAGGAACCGGTTAGGCTTGAGCGTTTGCGAGCCTTTTGGGCATTTTTCGGGATTCCTTTGAACTGTGATATGCAACGAATCCATCTAACCGTAGCCTGATGGATGGAATGGTGGCCAATTTTGCCAAATGGGGCGCGGTGTCGGGGTTCGTCGATTTGGAGCGTAACAAAAAATGCCATAAACAAACCTTTGAAACGCATCGGATAACCTGTGCCACATGGGTGTTTGAAACAATTTTTTTCTTCTCCCTTTTGCACTTTGTATCTTTTTTACTGTGCCCACGGTCAGGCCGTGGGTTGGCCGTTAAAAATAACTTCTTCTTTTTTGCCACTTCTGCTGCGAAGAGATGCTTCAGCCGGGGCTAACATCTGCATGTAAGCGGAGGCTAACGCACCACTTTGATTCGTACGCTGTAAACAAGCTGATATATTATTTGCATACCGTTGTTTGTGTCCCATATTGGTGCTGAAATATTATCTGGGTTGGCCAAATGTCGATGGGCATGTACTTCAAGTGGTGCCACCATCCGAAACGGTACCCGAACGGTTTAAATTCCTTGTTACCTTGAAAATGGGTGATTTTTACCAGTTGAGCGCCATCAGGTGTGCTCGCTGTACGACCGAGAGAGCGGGCAAAGAAGGAATTTGGAATTTAAATCCCACCCGGTGAGCCCGAAGCCTGCTTGTTTTTGGATGCTTTTGCAGTATCGTGCATCTTTTTGGTGTTTCGGTTGCCATGATCCGGGCGGGACACGAAATTTCCCACGGTTTGTTTCGGATGGGTGGACGTTTGTCCGCGCCTTGTTGCACACTGGGCGGAAATTTCATTTTCTTCCGATTTTCTCCTTACGCTCGAGCACATTTCAATCGAAATTGATCCCAGCCTTCGGCTGCCCGTTTTCCTACGTGTTGTGGGTCATGCGGCAGCGCGAAGGTTTCGCATCGCGCGCAAGCTTACGGCAACGTTCCGCGACGGATTGTAGCGCTTGTTTTTCGTTTCCAATTTTTTTTTGCCGCCACCCTTCGCTCATTGCCTATCTTACAGCCGAAGCGTAGCGGGTCGATGGATCGAGTCAGTTGGTGGAAAATTTTCAGATCGTTAGTACACCCGGAAGCATGCGACGGAAGATTAACCTTCCACGATCGTGGAACAACCGGTCTGGACCGATGGTGGTGGTGGGGGTGTGTTTATGTGTACCGAAGCTGTTAATTTTGACAGCTACGGCAGCGCGCTAGGTTTGCCACTTACTTCAGCCACTAATCTCCTGCCCACGCTCATTGCCACCCTTTCCGTTGTACCACATTTTCCAGCGATGGCCGGGATGGAATGATGTTACAAAATGTGGTGACCGAAATAGCGAAAACAAACAACATCAAATGAATTGCTGTCGTTGGCAGTGCCCGTTGCTACCAACCGTTCGTGACCGCTGGCGAATTCTTTTCGCTGGCGAGGGTGGCCGTGTACAAAATGAGCAGTGTTTGCGCGAGTTTTGCTCACTGCTGACAAAAAAAAGAAAGAAAATTGGTAAGATACGCGGCAACTTTTGCACAAGCAACAGAAAATGGATGCTTTCAATGAAGCGTTTGATTGGTGGATGCGAGACGCCAGCAAGCCTGAACGATGGTACCAGTCGTGTGTCGGGGTTTGGGCACGAGGAAGAATCAATTTGCTCAGCGAACTGGCAGAATAATGATGATTTTTGCTGTTGCATGGCCGTCTCGACGTGGCGGGAGCTTCGTTTCCTTATCGTCACAGTAACTTCCGTGTGCTGCTGCTGATTTTCAGCGCTTCTGGAGGCGGCATCGTTAGAATAGGACACCAGAACGACTTTCAGTGTGGCAGTGGACAGCAAAACGTGACTTTGATTACGCTGCGAAGATGACGGTGCACAAACGTCCCGAGAACACCTTGAATATCGGCAAGGGATGCGGTTCTAGACGGCGGCACAACATGGTGGCGGTGTATGCGTGTAGCGTGGCGAAGTCTTTACAGTATAAATAACGAGTAACGGGAAACCGTGCCTTTTGCAGCGAAAGGATACGATTGTAAATTCATCATCGTTTGTCATGGTTTTGGTTTGCGCTGATTTTGTGCGGATTTGCGAAGCTTGCATGTGTTTTTATGTTTCATATGTTTCAAATCAAGACCATCGATAAGTCAAAGTAAGGACAATGTTGCATGCTTCAAATAGTAAAACTACTGTCCACTGTTTCTTCTATAATATCATCTTTCAGCTCCACAACGAATTGAATGAATTGCATTGTTTTAATAGAAGCTTTAATGTCTTAAGAATGCCATTTACTGTGTTCTTACTATAAGATTTTTGAAACCTGTTTGTTGAAGTAAGATACGATCGTAAGGATAACAACTATCTTACGATAAGGAACACTATCTTGCATTATCAAAACCCGCTTATCCGATTTATAGGTTAATAGAGATTAACACACCAACCAATAGATTGCGAGTTTGTGCTTGGATCTAAATCTAAGATGACAGTTTTCTCACTGCTTTGCTTTTAAACTGGGGATTAAAGAGTTTAAATGCATGATTGAGCTTTTCAAGCTTAGCTATATTAAATTTCAATGATTTTGAACAGACCAAAAACCAACTTTTATAGCAAAACAAACTGTAATCTTGGCTGAGATGGAATTCAAATTCAAAAGCTTTAAGTTTTATAAAAAATTCAATCACAATTTGTTCCTTGAATGGTCAGCGCAGCCCATGTAAAGAGTAATTTAATAATTGTATTTGAACTACAGCACAACGATCAATGGAGACGCATGGTGATTTATGACGTAAATTTTCAATGCAATTATTTTATTCGGTCGTTTAGCTTGAGATTGTTTTGAACTTGATTTTTAATAAAATATGATATCTGTTTCATTTAGATTATTTTTTAATCATTCAAGCGATGCAATAAAAAATTGAGATCGCTTAATATCAACTACCATGCATCTCCATTTGGCTTTATAAACCACCATGCGCCTCCATTTGGCTTTATAAAACACCATGCGTCTCCATTATGTACCAACAATTACTGTGCCACAAAAAAAAGTAAATCGCAGTTCTGTTTAGCAGAAACAAAACATTTCCCATACTGTTTTAAATTCTACATGCATTCTCAGTACCCGCAATTAGTGTAAGGTACTAAGTAGATTAGCTAATTTAAATAACCATACATGTGATTTTCCTGTGTACGCCAACGGACATGCAATTTAATGGAACACAGTTTTCTGCTCGCTTAACCGTCGTCTTCTCGTTCACCACCTGAGCTAGTCGCATAATATACTGCACTTCGTACCACCTTCTAGCGACCAGGTCTGGACTGAGGTTATAGTGTGCACCTTTGAACAAATATGCCGTAACGAAGGTGTTGGCTAACGTTATGAAGCATGCCGGCGGTAACAAGTAATGAATTTCCACGCGACAAAAATTCTTCTCGCTACCAACGGTCGCAGCAGCGAGCGCTTGTTGAAGAATTCAATTACAGTCAATCTTTCCCACCAACCGGTACTTTGCTGCTGAGCTACAGCATTGGTGGGTAGGCATAAACGTGCCGCATTACATGCAATAATCGAAGCATGTGCTTTTGCATGTGCGAAACAAGACTAGTAACAGTTTTTCAAAGCATATGTTTGTACAAGCGGACGCCAGCAACGGACTGGATTGAAGAAGTTTGCTCTGTGAAGTGGTGAAAAATCGTGCAGAAAATTGTTCACTCTACTGAGATGGGGGTGCGTAGCAGGTGGTGCCGGAATGGTGGTGCATAGCCGGAACCAGTATGTTCGCCACCTTTAACGGATGGACATTTAATGCGCATGAATGGTTTGAGGTAGCCGGTATCCGTAGGTGATGTAAAGCCAAAACAAACATCCGAACAAAGAGGCAGTGGTTTGGATTAAATTTGCAAATATACTTCATCACATTCCTTGGCTCACGTTGGGAGAGGGTTGTAACACATCATTTGAGCTGGAGTGATTTTCATTTCATGAAGTTAAAATGTTTCAACGATTCAGTATTTTTTCGATCGCTAAAAGTTGGCTTTGTGGGAAAATGTGTAAGCGCCTTGGATGAGGTTGTTTAAATAATCCGAGATCGTTTTTGCTATACTCGGCTTCTGAGGTACACACCTAGACACACTAAAGCGGCATACAAGTTATGTGAGACTTTGTATGCATAAGGGAAAACGTTGCATGCAGAAGACGAATATTCATAACAAGCTGAATGAGCAATCATAATTCTAATGGATCACCCTTTATTGGGAACACCGAAGAGTTTACAATGCAGTGAAGAGAGTTTTTATCTCACAAAAAAATAAATGAGTTTGTTCGGTTCAGTTATGCATGACAGCTACCAAGGGAAATTATGCATCCGATCATGGTGCGTACGTGCGCCGTTCCAAGAAGCGTATCATGTAATTCATAGATAAAGTTAACAGTTAAAATGCACTGTACAGGCATGCTGCTTTGGATGGAAACTACACCACACTCTGGCTCACTGCACTTGTAGTGGCTAGCTACAAATGCAGGGTGCACTTGCTGCTGCCGTATAGCTACCGAACCCACCCGGAATTAGGTGAATGCAATATCGTACACCATTTTACCATGTTTGTTTTGCATTAAAACCGACAAATTGGGCCACAGCTTCGGACGGCTTAGGTCGAGAGACGTGTTCATGCATAGGCAGGTACAAGGCACAGACAAGCTGTAGCGCTACCACATTTGACCATGTTCCGGTGGGAATCGGGGGAGCTGTAGTTGGCAGAAACAGTTTGTTCGAACAACAGCGCAGTGTGGTAGCCACAGTGAGGCAAACCACAGGTGGTTTATATTCCAGTGCACAAGTGTAGTAAGGTTTGCTAGAGGGTTGAAAAAACGATGAAAGGATGTACAAGGTAAAGCAATGTTTTAGAATGGTTATAGTATGATTTATTTGTTAAGTTATACAGTTGCGGAATGGATTCGTTTTTTAGTCAGCAATAGCCAAGCAATTGTTTTGACGAAATAGCTTTTGATCATTCTAAGAATTGTAGAGCCAAGGGCATATTACTTAACTGATATAGCTTATTATACCTTCGTAGTATTTTTTTTGTTACCTGAAAGTGCAGAAAAAGTGATAACAGATAACAGAGCTCATTTTGTTTGCCGAAATACAGCACATTATCCAATTAAGACACGCACAGTTTGATGGCGAAACATTAACGATTCTCACAACGCCCGAAAGAAAATCTTCGAAAATGTGTTTAGCGAGTAAAAGTGAATTTTCGATCACATTTCGCCAAATCTAAACGAAGTTTGCCTTAACGGCAAGCCTTGCTAATCCAACAGGTCCATTTGTGGGCGTTGTTCTGGTGGCTTACGTGTCTAGCATAATATACGACAGTGACTGCTTGCTATCCGTCGCTGTAATCGTTGACCGGCCATATTTTCGAAGCGACAGATTACCAAATACGGGCCTTTAATGGAAATCGCAACTTTATGATCGTCGGCGATTGGTGGCGATTGGATCGTTTCGCACCACATTTCGATTCATTCAGCGACGCTCGTTGATGACTCCCCGAGGGACACTTTGCACGGAGTCTCGCAGTGTTTACCGAATGTGGTGTTGGGCCGTGTACCGATCGTTTCCGGTATTAATCTCGCGAGATGAAACAAACGAAGCTCCTGCAAAAGGATGAACGGTGGGTAGGTTATGAGATTGGTTTTTTTTGTGTTACTCTCGCTGCCCTCATCCATTCTTTCCCACATTAAAACGCGATAGATTGTTCGCTCGATTGCGTTTCTACCGGGGGTTGGTTCATCCGGGCAAAACCGCCCACCCACCAGGTCTGGCATTAGGATTAAGAATCGTTGAAAGGCTTCGTCTTACTCCGGGAGCAATAAAATTATAAATTACGGCACTTTGCCCCATTTCGTATCCCTTTTTTTTTTGGTGTTACGCCGTCCGTAGCCTTCGGGCACACTGACATTTTTTTTTTGGTGTTCCGCCTGCCGTAGCCTTCGGGCACGAACCATGAACCGTTTAGCTTGTGAGTATTTTTTTCTGCTTCCTTTTGCCACCGGTCTTCTTCGGGCGTTTGTTGGTCGCGGATTGTGGCAAAGGTTTGGCTTCGTATTTTAGCGAGAATCGTTTTTTTGTTGGTTTTTCGCAACACCCTTTTTCTGGCAGCATGCTTTTCTTTTGTTTTGGGCGTTAGCTACGGGGGCATAAAATCTGTCTTCACAGCAAAGGCCTGAACGAGCCGGAGAGCGCACAAAAACCAGGAGGTTGAAGTTTTTTGAATCGGTTTTACTTTTCCTTACACTTACGCGCAATACAGACAGGCGAAACGAATATTGCCATTTGAATGTCAGTCACGTGTTTGGCTTATGACAGTTTTATACCGAATATAGGCAGCATGATTGAGGCACGTCGTTTTATTTATTCCGTAAAGGAAATTTTGGCGGTTCCTTTAATACAGTACGCATTATATGGCTTTTTTTTAGCGTTTGTTATTGCATCCCTTTGTACACGTTTAGCCGATAAATTTCAATTCTATTGCTATGTACACTAATGGCAGTGCAGTGTGATTTTATAGTGTTCATATTTAACAAGAAAAATAAACTTTCATTCTGTTTATGCATTTTTAAATCAACCAATATAATTAGTCAACTTATCCACTGTGCAGTCCTTTACAACGCTTCCAGTGCCCCGGTAAGTGGTTGCACAACGTTAGGGTGAACGGCAGTATACGACGATGACGCAAAATTCACTCCCTACAAATCAGCTTACGCTACTTCTTGAGCGACCGGAAAGCCATGCAAATGAGGTTCATTACAGCGGCATAATTGATCCTGGCCCCGGGAGAGTTTTCTGCAAAAGTTTACCCCGGTGCGTTCACTGCAGGCGATCACGCGGTGCTTCCGTAATTCATAATTCGATTAACCCATTTTCCGTGGTAAAGATCTACCGGTGCGCCGAATTTTCATCGCTTCCAGCGAGTTTTCTTTCGGTGGACGATAATTCCCACTCACTATTGCGCGGACTGTTGCCCGAAACGGTCGACGAATTGGTGCCACGGCGTGACGATAATCGATAATATATTAATGATTTATGATCGCAAATGTTTGCTACGCAAAGTAGCGACGTCATTTGGGATCGTATCGCTCTTGTTCGTGTTTTAGTGCTGTTTGTTTTCGAGTTATCATTGGGCGATACAACGATTAGTGGTGTGTGGGCGGAAAATGACACGGTGTCGGTGAAAACTTATTGATTTTCTTGCTACGCGAGGGTTGTATCATGCTGATGGATCTATGCTGAATGAAGAATATAGAATGAATTCAGATGTTCGGAACTTGAATAATTCATGTCACGAACAGAAAGTTGCGCCAGTGTCAAGAACGTTTCAAAGCGTCAGGCACAACATCAAAGGTCATTTTTGAGTGCAAACACGACGTCAAAGGCGATGAAAAAGCACCGTGTGTTTGAAAGATGGAGAGAAGAATGCATTCCAGCATGCCGAGTACTTTACCCATGATTAACTTCCTGGTTAACCTCCGTTTCGAAGAGTTGTTAAAGCTAGCCACATTCTTGAACCGTACCGAGTTGATGGCACTGAATGGTGCCGCCATGAAAATGCTACAACTCCGTCAGTTCAACTAGCGCTGCAAATGACAGCTCACGCGACTTAGAATGTCGACCGTTTGATTACCGAGCAGCATCTAATTAGTTTATCAAAAGCTGTGTACGATTCCACCGGCACAAAGACAAGTGCGTCGAACGAGCACGGTTTCGTGTCCGCTCGCTGCGGTTCATCAGTTCCGCCCAGCGTAGCGGCGAGGAAGCAGTTGTTTGCTTCTCGATTTGAATGGATGCGAATCTTAATTGAAAATGCCCTTTCCCGCTTGCATCCGCGATGATCACCGGTTTCCGGGTGCCGCACCGGTTTCCGGGTACCGTGCAGATGAAAAACTCAAACGATGCTGATTAAATTAAACCCCGTTCCGGAAAACGCGAAAGGTAATGACGGTTCACGGTCATGCAACGATCGCCAGCCACCACCATCGCCTTCCCGCCGCGGGTTGACGGTTACATTTAACGCTTCGTTACAATGCTGCTGTCGGTCGAGGACAGCAGACAGCCAGAAGACAGCCACACTGCGGGCCCGCAAGTAAATCGCAAAAGATTGGGATAAAGTAATTTGTCTTTAGACTGTGGAACGGATAAAAGAGTGAAGGATGAACTTCGGAACAGGGATTCAGAACTTTTTTGATTTAAGCAAACTAACTACGGTACGAACACCATTTATTTTCTTCTTTCAGCAGCGGTGGTAGAATAATTTGCTGGTGAAAAGATTTTACCCGGTTCGATTCTATCGCTCTCGAACAGAGCCGTTTGCTTAAAATGAAAGCATCACCGGTGGTTCAATGATTACCAGGTAGTGGGACCATTTCATTTGAAACGGTCACCCCAGAAATAGAACAGGTGTGGCCAATGGCCACGTGCTGGATAAGGTAGGTCACATAGAATTTGGGGCTTTTTTTGTGTGTTGTTTGCTGAAATGAAACGCATTTATTTTCATCTAGGGACTGCTAGAACTGCTAGTCCTTCGGTAGAAGAACGGTTTTTGCATCCACCGGGAGAAGCTTCTTACTGGGGTGGTTCGCCCGGAACCTAACAGGGACAAGATAAATTAGGCACAATGTAATCAAATTGGAAGGTTGTGCTCTTTCTCTACCTTTTTTTTTGTCCGTGCTCGCTACTCATCATACTACACGGCGCGGCTGCTTTTTTGTTGTTGTCCCCCCTGAACGAAGTAAAATGGAAGGTTAAGTAGTGGACGCTGCTGCTGTCCCACGGGTTTCGACAAAAAAGCAACCAAAAAGGGTGGCAACAGCATTTCGTGGAAACAAACAGAGGTGTGGTTGTGTTGCGGTGTGGAAAGCTCCCGAATTCGATGATGTAATGGCGGGAAACCATCACCATTTTCGGGACGGCTAAAGAGCGGAGACGCACGAAGGTGCCACCCAAAAGCGACAACCGAAAACGGTTGAGATGGTTATTAGTGAAAGGGCTTCGGTTGAGAAATGGGTGCATTAAACATCCATTTCCAGTACGATCGGACGGGAAAACAGATTAGTGGAAAAGGACGGGGGACGTAGGCAGAGTCGTGCCGAGTGGGCTAAAGTTGCTTTTTTCTTGTTTTTCGTTTCGTTTGGAAGGAAGGCGAACGTGCGATGGTAGGCAGTGGTGGTTTATTTAAGGTTTAGGTGCTTCTAAGCTGAAAGTGCTAACAACAGGTGTTTGCTAATTGGAAAATGCTTTAGACGAAGCTTGAAACTGTAGCCGTTGCTGTCAATAAGTACGGTAAAAGATGATGGCGAAGGTTGCTTTACTTTACCATCAAACGTACTCTAGGGTAAAAGTGTAATGAATAGCGAATAGTTGTTGAAATGATTGGCTTTCACTAGTTGATGTACATATTCGTTTTCGGGACGAAATTTTGAGCATAAAATATTTTTAATAGAAGATTTATCTTTTCTTTCCACCAGCTGTCTTTCTGCTGATGATTTAGCTTAATTAAAGCTTAGCCTAATTATTTAAATATGAGCAAAACGGCTACCGAAAGCTATCGGACTTTAATTGAAGTTTATGGTAACCGTGGTGTAGCTTAATGAACACTTCAAATAAAATTT
>KZ062564.1:98366-118070 GCA_002091835.1 Anopheles maculatus | reverse complement strand
TTTTGTTTTGGGCGTTAGCTACGGGGGCATAAAATCTGTCTTCACAGCAAAAGCCTGAACGAGCCGGAGAGCGCACAAAAACCAGGAGGTTGAAGTTTTTTGAATCGGTTTTACTTTTCCTTACACTTACGCGCAATACAGACAGGCGAAACGAATATTGCCATTTGAATGTCAGTCACGTGTTTGGCTTATGACAGTTTTATACCGAATATAGGCAGCATGATTGAGGCACGTCGTTTTATTTATTCCGTAAAGGAAATTTTGGCGGTTCCTTTAATACAGTACGCATTATATGGCTTTTTTTTAGCGTTTGTTATTGCATCCCTTTGTACACGTTTAGCCGATAAATTTCAATTCTATTGCTATGTACACTAATGGCAGTGCAGTGTGATTTTATAGTGTTCATATTTAACAAGAAAAATAAACTTTCATTCTGTTTATGCATTTTTAAATCAACCAATATAATTAGTCAACTTATCCACTGTGCAGTCCTTTACAACGCTTCCAGTGCCCCGGTAAGTGGTTGCACAACGTTAGGGTGAACGGCAGTATACGACGATGACGCAAAATTCACTCCCTACAAATCAGCTTACGCTACTTCTTGAGCGACCGGAAAGCCATGCAAATGAGGTTCATTACAGCGGCATAATTGATCCTGGCCCCGGGAGAGTTTTCTGCAAAAGTTTACCCCGGTGCGTTCACTGCAGGCGATCACGCGGTGCTTCCGTAATTCATAATTCGATTAACCCATTTTCCGTGGTAAAGATCTACCGGTGCGCCGAATTTTCATCGCTTCCAGCGAGTTTTCTTTCGGTGGACGATAATTCCCACTCACTATTGCGCGGACTGTTGCCCGAAACGGTCGACGAATTGGTGCCACGGCGTGACGATAATCGATAATATATTAATGATTTATGATCGCAAATGTTTGCTACGCAAAGTAGCGACGTCATTTGGGATCGTATCGCTCTTGTTCGTGTTTTAGTGCTGTTTGTTTTCGAGTTATCATTGGGCGATACAACGATTAGTGGTGTGTGGGCGGAAAATGACACGGTGTCGGTGAAAACTTATTGATTTTCTTGCTACGCGAGGGTTGTATCATGCTGATGGATCTATGCTGAATGAAGAATATAGAATGAATTCAGATGTTCGGAACTTGAATAATTCATGTCACGAACAGAAAGTTGCGCCAGTGTCAAGAACGTTTCAAAGCGTCAGGCACAACATCAAAGGTCATTTTTGAGTGCAAACACGACGTCAAAGGCGATGAAAAAGCACCGTGTGTTTGAAAGATGGAGAGAAGAATGCATTCCAGCATGCCGAGTACTTTACCCATGATTAACTTCCTGGTTAACCTCCGTTTCGAAGAGTTGTTAAAGCTAGCCACATTCTTGAACCGTACCGAGTTGATGGCACTGAATGGTGCCGCCATGAAAATGCTACAACTCCGTCAGTTCAACTAGCGCTGCAAATGACAGCTCACGCGACTTAGAATGTCGACCGTTTGATTACCGAGCAGCATCTAATTAGTTTATCAAAAGCTGTGTACGATTCCACCGGCACAAAGACAAGTGCGTCGAACGAGCACGGTTTCGTGTCCGCTCGCTGCGGTTCATCAGTTCCGCCCAGCGTAGCGGCGAGGAAGCAGTTGTTTGCTTCTCGATTTGAATGGATGCGAATCTTAATTGAAAATGCCCTTTCCCGCTTGCATCCGCGATGATCACCGGTTTCCGGGTGCCGCACCGGTTTCCGGGTACCGTGCAGATGAAAAACTCAAACGATGCTGATTAAATTAAACCCCGTTCCGGAAAACGCGAAAGGTAATGACGGTTCACGGTCATGCAACGATCGCCAGCCACCACCATCGCCTTCCCGCCGCGGGTTGACGGTTACATTTAACGCTTCGTTACAATGCTGCTGTCGGTCGAGGACAGCAGACAGCCAGAAGACAGCCACACTGCGGGCCCGCAAGTAAATCGCAAAAGATTGGGATAAAGTAATTTGTCTTTAGACTGTGGAACGGATAAAAGAGTGAAGGATGAACTTCGGAACAGGGATTCAGAACTTTTTTGATTTAAGCAAACTAACTACGGTACGAACACCATTTATTTTCTTCTTTCAGCAGCGGTGGTAGAATAATTTGCTGGTGAAAAGATTTTACCCGGTTCGATTCTATCGCTCTCGAACAGAGCCGTTTGCTTAAAATGAAAGCATCACCGGTGGTTCAATGATTACCAGGCAGTGGGACCATTTCATTTGAAACGGTCACCCCAGAAATAGAACAGGTGTGGCCAATGGCCACGTGCTGTATAAGGTAGGTCACATAGAATTTGGGGCTTTTTTTGTGTGTTGTTTGCTGAAACGAAACGCATTTATTTTCATCTAGGGACTGCTAGAACTGCTAGTCCTTCGGTAGAAGAACGGTTTTTGCATCCACCGGGAGAAGCTTCTTACTGGGGTGGCTCGCCCGGAACCTAACAGGGACAAGATAAATTAGGCACAATGTAATCAAATTGGAAGGTTGTGCTCTTTCTCTACCTTTTTTTTTTGTCCGTGCTCGCTACTCATCATACTACACGGTGCGGCTGCTTTTTTGTTGTTGTCCCCCCTGAACGAAGTAAAATGGAAGGTTAAGTAGTGGACGCTGCTGCTGTCCCACGGGTTTCGACAAAAAAGCAACCAAAAAAAAGGGTGGCAACAGCATTTCGTGGAAACAAACAGAGGTGTGGCTGTGTTGCGGTGTGGAAAGCCCCCGAATTCTATGATGTAATGGCGGGAAACCATCACCATTTTCGGGACGGCTAAAGAGCGGAGACGCACGAAGGTGCCACCCAAAAGCGACAACCGAAAACGGTTGAGATGGTTATTAGTGAAAGGGCTTCGGTTGAGAAATGGGTGCATTAAACATCCATTTCCAGTACGATCGGACGGGAAAACAGATTAGTGGAAAAGGACGAGGGACGTAGGCAGAGTCGTGCCAAGTGGGCTAAAGTTGCTTTTTTCTTGTTTTTCGTTTCGTTTGGGGTTGCGAAAGCGAACGTGCGATGGTAGGCAGTGGTGGTTTATTTAAGGTTTAGGTGCTTCTAAGCTGAAAGTGCTAACAACAGGTGTTTGCTAATTGGAAAATGCTTTAGACGAAGCTTGAAACTGTAGCCGTTGCTGTCAATAAGTACGGTAAAAGATGATGGCGAAGGTTATTTTACTTTTTCATTAAACGTAAACTAGGGTAAAAGTGTAATGAATAGCGAATAGTTGTTGAAATGATTGGCTTTCACTAGTTGATGTACATATTCGTTTTCGGGACGAAATTTTGAGCATAAAATATTTTTAATAGAAGATTTATCTTTTCTTTCCACCAGCTGTCTCTCTGCTGATGGTTTAGCTTAATTAAAGCTTAGCCTAATTATTTAAATATGAGCAAAACGGCTACCGAAAGCTATCGGACTTTAATTGAAGTTTATGGTAACCGTGGTGTAGCTTAATGAACACTTCAAATAAAATTTAATTAAATTAAAATGACTGACTTTTGAAAATGACTCCTTCAACAACGCTGTAGACGAGGCATTTTTTCTTACGTATCTTCTGCTGCTTGATAGACGACAAATAAGATAAAGATATAAAAAATATGCTTTATTTCAAATCTCCACGAAGCACATTTTTAATATATTTTTCATTTTTCGCTACGGTAAATAGATTCTGCGTTAAGCGAGTAGCAAAAAGGATGACTGCTTTATTACAAAGCTTGTAATAAAAACAAAATCAATCCCGTACTATCATGCTAGCATGAGTCACATCAACCTCAAGCTTTAAGCTTTCAAATTCATGAATGCAGCAGTGATTGAAATAGAAGATAAAACAGCAAACGGATCGTATTGCTGCAAGGTCTTTTGCGAAAGGAAAATGCTACGTAGGAAGTGCCCTAGGACTGGTCGCTTTCCGTGCCGGAAATTGGACAGTGTTTATTTTCTCATGCCCTTGTGAGCTGCTGCAAATGCCTCGAGCAATTTAGCGGTACCCGGGAATGCTACAGCAGTTTCGAGGCAAAAGAAAACGCAACCGGAAGCGTACGGCTGGTAGGTTCTGCAACTTAGTAGTGGATTGTTGAAAAACGAGAAGGGGAAAATCAAGTTTCACACTGTTGCACACTGCCGTTGACAGTGACCATCGTGTGGAGAGCGATTGTGTTGGGTGCTTTGTGTGGGAGTGTGTGTTTGTTTGTGGCTTAGATACAGGCACGAAAGCAGAAATGTTACACTTCGACACTGTTAATTAAATTAGAGATTTCACATGAAACGATTAATGTCACCCCTGTGAGGGCAGTAGGAAAGGGTAATTGATTTTCCATACAACGTAAACCACTACAACGTACACGGTATCTTTCCAGTCCCGGCGGTGGGAAAAGCTAATTTGGGACTAGTGGTGGTTCGTGCTACTACCTGGTGTTTCGTGCATTCGGGGCTGTCCACTCATTTTGCTTAGTGTTAATTAGTATCGATTGTTTTTGCGTCTTGTCGACAACACTATGACGAGCAGCATCCAACAGCTGGTGATTAGTGTCGGGCATGTAATCTAACCTCGGCCGTTGTTGGCAAGGGCGATTGAATCACACAACAACGTGCTGCGCTTAATCCATAAATTATTATCTGCTAGCGGCCGAAAGGGAAGGTGTGCACTAATGCGATATCCATTTAATTGATTCATACGGTTAGTGGTGTGTGTTATGGTTCGGTGAAATTTCATTACATTTTCATAAGCTTTAATGGTGGTTACTTCGTGGCGCACGGATACAGACGATGGTGGCTGTAAGTGTCGAGTTGTGCTAGTGGTTAGAGTCTTTGTGAGCATTTTGTAAGGTTTTGTCGAAGGGAAATAAAGTGAGGAAATATGGTATTGTCTCATGCGTGATAGATGGGTAAGCTGTTGGGACTGCTGCAACCTTCGCCATCTATCTCGTACATATAATGCAATCAATTTTTTTTATAATTGAGCTAGCTTTCCGCACGTTTACCATCACATTATGTGGTGTTCGGTGAAGGAACATCTTGAAGCAGCACCGACATGTCCTTTAACGAGACTATAAAGGAAGCAAAGTGCCTCTTGTGTGTGTGTCTGCATTTCCTATCGCTTCTTGCTCGCCCGTTACCAACCCACCCCCCTGCAAACATCACAGACACCATGGTGGGTATTATTCATGGGGAAGTTCTTGACAAGTAAATTATGGTGAATTTTATTAAAGCATTGGCCACCGAACCGTCGCGTGTCACCCCTTTTATCGTTTTAAGCCGTGCGGCCGGCAGTACATTGCGACACCGATGCCTTCCCCCGGTGCGATCCGTTGGGATGAAATTTCACTTGTCGTTGAGTTTATGCTTGCGCAAATGGAGTGAAGCTAATCTGCATTGCAAATTTCCTCACCCAACCACGCGCACATGGCCATGAAGCTTCCCGTGAGTCAGTCGTCGACACATGCTTCTGAAGTAGGGCAGGCTGGGCAGAAAACAATAGCCTAAAGTTCTGAGCGAACGAAGCGATAATGGAGGAGCTACCCACACTTTAATGTATAAATTCTAGCATTTGGCTTAGCCTTCGGGTTTCGAGGGTGTTTGGTTTCGCAAAATGGCTCTTTTGTCTTGCGTTGCGTTGCTCGGTGCATCCTTATCTGCGCGCTGGCCAGAAGAAGAAACCTTGCCGGCCAATTGTGCCGGTGGAGCTCATGGGAAGGGGAGCCTATTTACTTACGCATACATTACACACTGTGCAGTAAAGATGTTGTACTTGATTTTAGGCATTAGGGCGTGTCTGTTAGTTTGAACAGAGCTTATGGCGCTTATGGGAATAAGATAGTGTTTGGGACTAGTTTACGTGGCTTTGTAATTGAAAAGATACAAGATGCTTTTCCGTGTTGCATCCGTTTTTGTGTGCCATGTTGCAGGAGATCGTATGGAAATGCTTAAATTTGATTAAACTTAATATTAATACTTTCAGGCGGCCTGGTAGAAGATGTGACAGCGGCGCCGGTCTTCAACGGCAGGGCCGGGGTTCAAGTCTCATCTGGGCCGTTCCCTCATAGTGAGGACTGACTATCCAACTATGCGGTAACAATAAGTCTAGTAAGCCAAAAAATGGCAGGCATGACTTAAGAGGTCGTTAGATCGAGAAAGATTAATACTCGCACAAACTCTGGACAACATCTAAAATCAGGTAGTTAAGCAGCTAGAAGAAACTCAATGAAATTCGATCATGAACACTCATGTTTATCGTTTACCAGCCGTTGAATAGGATCGTTTCGATCGTAACCAATCTAGATCAAGTAGGAATTTTGAAAGGTAAATACGTGCATTACAATGGTGCTTTGTACCGTTAAGATGCAGATGAGTAGCAACTGGCATCATTGAAGATGGACAGCGATAAACAATAACCGCTTGCTGGTGTTGCTTTGGTTGGGCTACAATAATTCAAACGCATACCACATGGTAATGACTCCATGAGCTAATGAAGCCCATGTGGAGGACTCGCATGCTCGTGCCGAACAGTAAATAAACATGTACGTATATCCACCAGATCCGGTTCAGCTGCTCTGCCATACTAATTATCCGGTGGGCTAGTAGTGTTCCTTTTTTCTGGCAATGAAGGGTACCGTGTGTGTGTGTGTAAATGATGATTACGTGTGAAAGCGAATGGTCGGCATGTGTTGCGTTCATGCACAATTTTTTTATTTGCTGTTTTGCAAATTAGATAACCATAGTTGAAACGTGCCAGGCGCAAAAGAGTGCTTGTTGGGAACACGTATTCCCCCATCGTGCCAATAGCCGAACCATTTAGTTGATATGGTAACACAACGCTTCAATTTGTACATGCTTGTGCATCGAAAACTATGGCCAATTTGTTTTGTTCCGGTGGCTTAGGTTTGCACGACTGACAGTGTTCGTGTTTCCCGAGCTTCCGATGAATGATTTGCCTGTGCTGCTCGCACGTGGTCATTTTGTTTACAGCAGCTATAGCTACCCTGTGCATACAAGTTGAATGTGCCGACAAAAACCACACAAAATGTACAAGATTACATTCTGCGGTGGCGGAAATTGAAATATATTTTACCATCTTTGTGTACCCATACGGTCAGCATCGGTCCCTGTTAAAAGGTACCTTCTGCCCGTCATTCACTTTAAGCGCTTTGCTTAAAAACTACCCGGTGGGACGTGTCGGAACGGGGATTTACGCTTCGTCCTGTTTGTATCGTACTCGATGATTGTGCCCGTTTGCTGCACTTGCATATAGATTTACTTAACATTTTCTCACCCACCCTCCAAAACGATGCATCGTAACACAGCTTCCATCCGGGTTTTGGATCACAACTTCACTCGGATCGTCGAGGTGGATGCAGGTGGATCGTAAGCTGTACGATTTATTTCGTAAGAGATTCGCTGTATCGTTTTGCAAAACGAGTATTTATGTGAAATCGAATGTTGTGTCTGTTGGACCATGGACCAAACGTCCAAGAACGCTGGTTAGGATGTGTGCATGTGCGCTCTCGTCGTGTGTTTGCCGAACTATTTGCCACTTATCGAGTGTTCACATTCGGAACGACAGATTCAAAGGGATTCTGTAGTTGGTCCGCTATTTTTTTTGTTTGCTTCTTCGTTGGAAGAGATGCGGTTGTATGTCTTTTTTTTTGCGTTTGTTTGCGATTTACGTAATGGGTGTGGGAAAAAGCGATACACAAAGCTTTTTGCCGTTACTGCCGTAACTTGATTCCCACTCGGATGAGCTGTTTCTGGTTTTTCAGATTTTTGCCATTGATCCATCCGAATTCTTCACACGTTCCGTGGGTTGGTTTGCTTAAAAAATAGCGCATCCTTCCTTTATTGGTCTCGGTCGACCGTTTTCCGTTTTGGAAGAATTGAAAATCAATCCTCTTACGAAACATTCGGTTTTGGTGTGTGTGTGTGTGTGTGTGTGTGTTCATTGATCCATTCGAATTCTTCACACGTTCCGTGGGTTGGTTTGCTTAAAAAATAGCGCATCCTTCCTTTATTGGTCTCGGTCGACCGTTTTCCGTTTTGGAAGAATTGAAAATCAATCCTCTTACGAAACATTCGGTTTTGGTGTGTGTGTGTGTGTAGAAACGTTTTTCCGAACATTAGCGTTAAGAGTTGTTATGAAATCGAACTTTTAGCTTAGAATAGAAGAGATCCAATTTTAGAATTCCCGCCGAATTCAATCGCTTACGAATGTTGGTCTACGCTACGTTAATTGAATGAACTTCAATTAATTGTCGTTAATTGAATGAATTGAATGAAGTTTATTCGGAGCTACGCCGGTGAAGTTACTTTATTACCTATCCGGATTTGATAAAGTTCCAACATTCCGATACGATTTCCCGCTGTCAGCAGCGAAATTGGTGGTACCTATTGGAAGCGGCTCGACAAAAGAATTTCGCTTTGATTTTTTTTCTTTCGTGCCACACCGGTTGTGATGTCGTGAACGTTTGCGCTACACACTGCTCTGCCATGCGAAACGAGAAATGTATAAGAAACTTTTTTTGCTTCCACTTGTTTGTTATAACCGGTGGTGTTGACGGTAGCGCTGTAGAAATAAAAGCATCGTCCCGAGACGGTATCGATTATAGTTTCTTATCCGTACAATCGTAAACAATCTCACAACACAATCACGCTCCGTGTAAAAGGAAGTGATGTTAGGAATGTCCTGATTTCCTATCGATATGAGAAAAACATCATGGTTGGGAGTTGGCATGGTGTTGAAAGGGTGGTGAGTTAAAAAAAAACGATGAAAATCACGTCTTTGATCCTTTTCTACGGAAGCATGAAGGAATTTATAGATTGTTTAATCCAAACAATTGAAACTTTTACGCTAAAAGATCAAAAGATGAAATTAATAATGCATACCAGAGGAAATTTTGGACAAATTGCTATAATTAAGATTCTTTCACCATCGGCAGTTTGGGAGAGGAACAGTATTTTCCCGAGATTAAGCTCATGCATATTTTATTTAATTATAACCTAGCCATTGGCGATATTGCGTACATATAGGGAGCTTTCGTACATATAGTAAAGCTACGAATTTGTATGAGAATCAATAAAAAATCTACATTTTAGCGATATTTACCTAGAAGAACATCAATGGAAAGTTTTTAACTCAGATGTATTCCCTATGTACATTGTATAAAAACAATATATTAAACGATATTGTTTAAAAACCATATAAATTTGCATAGATCAAAATTGTCAACCGGAGGATATTTCAGCTCTTTAGTTTACGAATTAAAAAAAAAGAAGCTGTACAAGGGATTGCAGCCTACAGCAGTTATGAAACAAGCAATAACTACTCCACGTGTTTGATCGCTGCCCACTCTTTTGTGTCGTTTCCTTTATTACATGGACAGATTGCTATGTGGGTGTGTTTGCTCATGCAAACCAAATCGAGGCGTTGGGTTGAATTTCCAGTTAAGCGCAGAACCTTTTTCTCCTGGTAGCTCTTAAATGCAGCTGCCTCCAAGAAAACAAATACCCTTGATGGAATGGCGGCTTGATGGAATAATTATGTTATTTAAAGTACTTTAACTTATCAAAACATTTCATATTATTTACGTGTATTACAAATGGCTATTCTGCAATGTTGGAACGTTATCATATACACCTTTAACGCCAGCTTTAACGCCACAACATCATGTTATCCATTAGTTTATCTAATAGCAGCAAGAACACTCCAGTACAAGACACGACACTAAGCTTTGTGGGATCAATTTTGATTAGAAGAAGAAAAAAAAACGAAACGAAAACAGTCCAACTGATTGATAGCCATTCGAGCGTGACGGGATGGTTTTGACGTGTTCACGATCAGCACATTCCAACAGTCACGCCACGAGTGGGCAGCTTTTGTAGAGAGCGTTTCGCGCGAATTCACACAACTTAGTGTATAGCTTTTGGTGGTAAATTGAATTGAAATTGAAGACGTTTGTTGCGAACGGTTGTTTGCTTTTCCGTGTTGAAATTTGGTGGCATGGTTACGTGCCTTAAAAAAAACATGGACGACAATTTAACGAATTGGAATCAATTTCACTCAAGTCACCCATCGTCTACGGACTATACGTCTGTAGAGATTCGATCGGACTTTTGTAACAATATTGGATGTATTAGAAGACGTTTGGTTAAATAAATCACCGATCTTTCATGTACCAAAACGTCTATTGTTTAATGAAGACGTTAAACGTTCAGTAAATGCATTGAATTTAGCCAGAAAAAAGGCTAATTATTTTAGAATATTTCAGTTGGCCAAACAGTCTCCTCCAGGCTTAAAGTTTTAATTACAAAATATAAATACGTACACAATTTTTCGCCTACATCAATACTGATAACTCTCGATACAGCTATGACGCACTACCGAGTTCATACGGTCAAACGAGTCACGATAGAACGATTCAAAATGAAAGCCTATCTAACAGCATTATCTTCTTAGCCGTTGAACCTCATTAAAACGCACACTCGTCCACACCATCAGGCACCGACCAATGCGGGCCAGCACATGGGTACAGCACTGAACCTTAGATATTAAATGCAGTGCTTAAAATTTATGACCCTTTTTTGATTTACGACCAAAACCAAAGTTCGCTGTGGTGACTGGTGGCCTTTCGCGGCTAAAGGAAAACCTGCCAAACAGATACATCATCACCCGTTTGCCGTGACGGTGTGATCGAGTTTCGGAGGTAACGGAATTATTGCCCAGTAATTAAATATATTAAGTGTTGATTAATTAATTTACGTCCGGACCGGGTGGCCCTGTACGGTACGATGCAGTGCGCATCCATTTGGCGTTGCCACTGCTCGTTGAGTGATGTTGATGACGGCGGCGAAGAAGACGATAATGATGATGATTATTGTTGATGTTACTGAAGCAGGGCGAAGAAACCGCGGCCGAACGATTTGTCTCTGTGGTCAAAAATCTCTGCAAACGACAGATATCAACTACCAACAGGTCGGTGGATACTTCTGACTTAGATGACAGATTGGAAGGAAATTGAGTATACAGCATGCGGCGACTTATACAGACTCGTTTCGAATCGCGTAGCAACCGGTTGTCTGTGTAACCAAATTTGTCTTCCGATTCCACAGGGTGTAGCTATAGCAATCGAGTGGAAAACACGTATCGCGTCATGATGCAGCTGTTTGAAGGCTTCTTTGCGAAACAAAACCAGTAAAAGGTGTATGTTTTGCTGTTTTAAGACAAAATTCCATCGACCGGATAAATGACAAATGCAGCTACTCGAAAGAGAGTAAAACATTTGCATAGTCACTTCCGTATTTCGTTGACAGTGGCGTGTGGCTGCAGTTTTATGGTTTTCTTTCACCACAAAGTTATTGCCATTGTGTCGACCAGGACGGCAAAATGGTCTAAACAAAGAAGAGAAAACCAAATTTCCAGAAAATTTTCCTTTCACTCACTTTAAAGGGTTTACGATTCGGAAAATGTGTTTCTATTCAGTTGTGTATTGTGAATTGAACAGCACTTGTAAGACTTTAATCAAACCAACATTGTAATAACACAAGCATAGGTAAAACAGGATGAACGATGCGAGATTATACAGAATTGTATAAAAAATTTCCCTATACTCGTTTCTGTAAACATTTGCTACAGTTTAATAAACATAATACGAAAGGGTAAATGCTACAAATGATTAATTTTAAATACTTTCTTCTCATTACAGCGCTTCAAACACCTCGACCAGGTGGTGGAAACGTGCGGGTTTCTCGAAAAGGATAGCCCCTCCTGGCCCGCCTTTCACATCGCGTTCTTCCTCAGCTCGTACGTGGTGCCGCTAATACTGATCAGCGTCCTGTACATGTGGATGCTGTCACGGCTATGGCGAAGTTCGGTCGGTGGCCGATCGGCAGAGTCGAAAAAGGGCAAAAAGCGCGTCACCCGGCTGGTAGTGATCGTGGTGGCGGCATTTGCTTCATTATGGTTTCCCATACAGGTAAGCTAGCGTCGGCGGGAGCCAGCCGATTGAAATGCTGTTGCCATGACATAAGAGCATTAGGTAGTAGAGGGCGTGCACTGTACAGCGCTCGACAATGGGAGTCAACAGACGGGGAAAGCTCTTTTGTTAAGTATTTTTCCTGTTATTGCTACTTCACTGCTGTCTTGTTAATGATAGCGCCCTACACACGGGTGTTAGAGAGAGTGGAACGGTTGCATACACGCCAGCTATTTCGGGGGACCAAAATAGTAAGTCGTTGTGAAAGTGTCTTTGCTGTCAGTGACACACGTGGCCCAGTGCGACGCGATAAGTGACGTCAAAATATATGAGCAAAACGGTCTATGTAGCGTAGCCTGCACCGAACGAGCTAGAGTGTTGGCATTAGTGAGCATTTAGAGCTTAGTAGCAAAAACAGGATGTGTGAACGCTTTGAACCGGAACAATCGGGACAAACCGATTGTGGGTGCAGTGAAGTTTTATTTTAGCGTTACGAAAATAGTTACACATAAAGGTGCGTGTTGACAGGTTTCCGCTGGAAAATCCTCTTTAGAGAGATTAATTTATTGCTTTCAATTCAAGTTTGATAAGTTGTGATAATGTACAAAATGAAATTTTATTCAAAAAAAAGTAGAATTTTCTTACATTTTAATTACAATATTTGTTGTTGTTATCCCATCGATTGAAATAAACATGAAGCGGCCAATTTAATTCATGTGTTTGTAGCAACCGTTAATCATAACTTCATGTTTTAAACATTCGGTCAACAAACGGTCATGGTTAAAGCAATTCTTATCATCATTCCAATGCTTGTACCCACACCATAATCATAAATGAAAATACCGGCCTACGGGGTCATCAAAATGGTTCCCGTCGCAAAAAAAATGCCATAAATTCTGCCCATAAATTCCTTGCTTACCATACCAAATAGAGCCTGTAGAGAAAACATTTTTCGTCGATGGGTTGCCCGTTTCGGGCTGCAAACATTACGCCAACCTCCGCTCGGGGGGCGTCTCAGCCATAAATGGTTTCATTTCAATTGCTCTCATCACTGTTCAGTACGGACTGGCCAGTGGGGTGGGTAAAATGGATACCATGGTCGAGACAGTAAGCGTAGTAAGTTGTGCTCTAAATTGCAAAACTGACCAGTCAGGCCTGTTCTACCCTATGGGTGATGGTATTGTGCTGGCCTTCCCTTTTTGACCTAGAAGTACCCTCGTTGCCTCGTGTCGTACCGAAGCCTCATGCATGGTGGTACGCAATGTGTTTAATAAATTGTAGCAAATCAAATCAGGGCTCGATTGGCCGTAGCATGACGGTGCGAAACAGATGGACTGTGATTGATTGATGACCCGAAATGTTAGCAGGCATTAGTGCTGGCACGCGTATGAACTGACCCCGATTACGTGTCCCGGCGGTGGGAAAAGCTAATTTGGGACTAGTGGTGGTTCGTGCTACTACCTGGTGTTTCGTGCATTCGGGGCTGTCCACTCATTTTGCTTAGTGTTAATTAGTATCGATTGTTTTTGCGTCTTGTCGACAACACTATGACGAGCAGCATCCAACAGCTGGTGATTAGTGTCGGGCATGTAATCTAACCTCGGCCGTTGTTGGCAAGGGCGATTGAATCACACAACAACGTGCTGCGCTTAATCCATAAATTATTATCTGCTAGCGGCCGAAAGGGAAGGTGTGCACTAATGCGATATCCATTTAATTGATTCATACGGTTAGTGGTGTGTGTTATGGTTCGGTGAAATTTCATTACATTTTCATAAGCTTTAATGGTGGTTACTTCGTGGCGCACGGATACAGACGATGGTGGCTGTAAGTGTCGAGTTGTGCTAGTGGTTAGAGTCTTTGTGAGCATTTTGTAAGGTTTTGTCGAAGGGAAATAAAGTGAGGAAATATGGTATTGTCTCATGCGTGATAGATGGGTAAGCTGTTGGGACTGCTGCAACCTTCGCCATCTATCTCGTACATATAATGCAATCAATTTTTTTTATAATTGAGCTAGCTTTCCGCACGTTTACCATCACATTATGTGGTGTTCGGTGAAGGAACATCTTGAAGCAGCACCGACATGTCCTTTAACGAGACTATAAAGGAAGCAAAGTGCCTCTTGTGTGTGTCTGCATTTCCTATCGCTTCTTGCTCGCCCGTTACCAACCCCCTCCCCCCCTGAAAACATCACAGACACCATGATGGGTATTATTCATGGGGAAGTTCTTGACAAGTAAATTATGGTGAATTTTATTAAAGCATTGGCCACCGAACCGTCGCGTGTCACCCCTTTTATCGTTTTAAGCCGTACGGCCGGCAGTACATTGCGACACCGATGCCTTCCCCCGGTGCGATCCGGTGGGATGAAATTTCACTTGTCGTTGAGTTTATGCTTGCGCAAATGGAGTGAAGCTAATCTGCATTGCAAATTTCCTCACCCAACCACGCGCACATGGCCATGAAGCTTCCCGTGAGTCAGTCGTCGACACATGCTTCTGAAGTAGGGCAGGCTGGGCAGAAAACAATAGCCTAAAGTTCTGAGCGAACGAAGCGATAATGGAGGAGCTACCCACACTTTAATGTATAAATTCTAGCATTTGGCTTAGCCTTCGGGTTTCGAGGGTGTTTGGTTTCGCAAAATGGCTCTTTTGTCTTGCGTTGCGTTGCTCGGTGCATCCTTATCTGCGTGCTGGAGAAGAAGAAACCTTGCCGGCCAATTGTGCCGGTGGAGCTCATGGGAAGGGGAGCCTATTTACTTACGCATACATTACACACTGTGCAGTAAAGATGTTGTACTTGATTTTAGGCATTAGGGCGTGTCTGTTAGTTTGAACAGAGCTTATGGCGCTTATGGGAATAAGATAGTGTTTGGGACTAGTTTACGTGGCTTTGTAATTGAAAAGATACAAGATGCTTTTCCGTGTTGCATCCGTTTTTGTGTGCCATGTTGCAGGAGATCGTATGGAAATGCTTAAATTTGATTAAACTTAATATTAATACTTTGAGGCGGCCTGGTGGAAGATGTGACAGCGGCGCCGGTCTTCACACGGCAGGATCTGGGTTCAAGTCTCATCTGGGCCGTTCCCTCATAGTGAGGACTGACTATCGTACCATGCGATAACAATAAGTCTAGTAAGCCAAAAAATGGCAGGCATGACCTAAGAGGTCGTTAGATCGAGAAAGATTAATACTTTTATAGCGTTGATCAAAAGATTAGTTTTCCGCGTTGAATCACTCGCTCTAACCCTGGACAACATCTAAAGTCAAGTAGTTAAGCAGCTAGAAGAAACTCAATGAAATTCGATCATGAACACTCATGTTTATCGTTTACCAGCCGTTGAATAGGATCGTTTCGATCGTAACCAATCTAGATCAAGGAGGAATTTTGAAAGGTAAATACGTGCATCACAATGGTGCTTTGTACCGTTAAGATGCAGATGAGTAGCAACTGGCATCGTTGAAGATGGACAGCGATAAACAATAACTGCTTGCTGGTGTTGCTTTGGTTGGGCTACAATAATTCAAACGCATACCACATGGTAATGACTCCATGAGCTAATGAAGCCCATGTGGAGGACTCGCATGCTCGTGCCGAACAGTAAATAAACATGTACGTATATCCACCAGATCCGGTTCAGCTGCTCTGCCATACTAATTATCCGGTGGGCTAGTAGTGTTCCTTTTTTTCTGGCAATGAAGTGTACCGTGTGTGTGTAAATGATGATTACGTGTGAAAGCGAATGGTCGGCATGTGTTGCGTTCATGCACAATTTTTTTATTTGCTGTTTTGCAAATTAGATAACCATAGTTGAAACGTGCCAGGCGCAAAAGAGTGCTTGTTGGGAACACGTATTCCCCCATCGTGCCAATAGCCGAACCATTTAGTTGATATGGTAACACAACGCTTCAATTTGTACATGCTTGTGCATTGAAAACTATGGCCAATTTGTTTTGTTCCGGTGGCTTAGGTTTGCACGACTGACAGTGTTCGTGTTTCCCGAGCTTCCGATGAATGAGTTGCCTGTGCTGATCGCACGTGGTCATTTTGTTTACAGCAACTATAACTACCCTGTGCATACAAGTTGAATATGCCGACAAAAACCACACAAAATGTACAAGATTACATTCTGCGGTTGCGGAAATTGAAATATATTTTACCATCTTTGTGTACCCATACGCTCAGCATCGGTCCCTGTTAAAAGGTACCTTCTGTCCGTCATTCACTTTAAGCGCTTTGCTTAAAAACTACCCGGTGGGACGTGTCGGAACGGGGATTTACGCTTTGTCCTGTTTGTATCGTACTCGATGATTGTGCCCGTTTGCTGCACTTGCATATAGATTTACTTAACATTTTCTCACCCACCCTCCAAAACGATGCACCGTAACACAGGTTCCACCCGGGTTTTGGATCACAACTTCACTCGGATCGTCGAGTGTGGTCAGAGCGCAGGATGCAGGTGGATCGTAAGCTGTACGATTTATTTCGTAAGAGATTCGCTGTATCGTTTTGCAAAACGAGTATTTATGTGAAATCGAATGTTGTGTCTGTTGGACCATGGACCAAACGTCCAAGAACGCTGGTTAGGATGTGTGCATGTGCGCTCTCGTCGTGTGTTTGCCGAACTATTTGCCACTTATCGAGTGTTCACATTCGGAACGACAGATTCAAAGGGATTCTGTAGTTGGTCCGCTATTTTTTTTGTTTGCTTCTTCGTTGGAAGAGATGCGGTTGTATGTCTTTTTTTTTGCGTTTGTTTGCGATTTACGTAATGGGTGTGGGAAAAAGCGATACACAAAGCTTTTTGCCGTTACTGCCGTAACTTGATTCCCACTCGGATGAGCTGTTTCTGGTTTTTCAGATTTTTGCCATTGATCCATTCGAATTCTTCACACGTTCCGTGGGTTGGTTTGCTTAAAAAATAGCGCATCCTTCCTTTATTGGTCTCGGTCGACCGTTTTCCGTTTTGGAAGAATTGAAAATCAATCCTCTTACGAAACATTCGGTTTTGGTGTGTGTGTGTGTGTAGAAACGTTTTTCCGAACATTAGCGTTAAGAGTTGTTATGAAATCGAACTTTTAGCTTAGAATAGAAGAGATCCAATTTTAGAATTCCCGCCGAATTCAATCGCTTACGAATGTTGGTCTACGCTACGTTAATTGAATGAACTTCCTGTTGGTTTGGAGGTACAGTGGTGCCGGTGAAGTTACTTTATTACCTATCCGGGTTTGATGAAGTTCCAACATTCCGATACGATTTCCCGCTGTCAGCAGCGAAATTGGTGGTACCTATTGGAAGCGGCTCGACAAAAGAATTTCGCTTTGATTTTTTTTCTTTCGTGCCACACCGGTTGTGATGTCGTGAACGTTTGCGCTACACACTGCTCTGCCATGCGAAACGAGAAATGTATAAGAAACTTTTTTTGCTTCCACTTGTTTGTTATAACCGGTGGTGTTGACGGTAGCGCTGTAGAAATAAAAGCATCGTCCCGAGACGGTATCGATTATAGTTTCTTATCCGTACAATCGTAAACAATCTCACAACACAATCACGCTCCGTGTAAAAGGAAGTGATGTTAGGAATGTCCTGATTTCCTATCGATATGAGAAAAACATCATGGTTGGGAGTTGGCATGGTGTTGAAAGGGTGGTGAGTTAAAAAAAAACGATGAAAATGACGTCTTTGATCCTTTTCCACGGAAGCATGAAGGAATTTAAAGATTGTTTAATCCAAACAATTGAAACTTTTACTCTAAAAGATCAAAAGATGAAATTAATAATGCATACCAGAGGAAATTTTGGACAAATTGCTATAATTAAGATTCTTTCACCATCGGCAGTTTGGGAGAGGAACAGTATTTTCCCGAGATTAAGCTCATGCATATTTTATTTAATTATAACCTAGCCATTGGCGATATTGCGTACATATAGGGAGCTTTCGTACATATAGTAAAGCTACGAATTTGTATGAGAATCAATAAAAAATCTACATTTTAGCGATATTTACCTCGAAGAACATCAATGGAAAGTTTTTAACTCAGATGTATTCTAAATGCAGATTGTATAAAAACAATATAATAAACAATATAGTTTAAAAACCATGTAAATTCGCACAGATTAAAATTGTCAACCAGAGGATATTTCAGCTCTTTACTTTACGAATTAAAAAACAAAAAGAAGCTGTACAAGGGATTGCAGCCCACAGCAGTTATGAAACAAGCAATAACTACTCCACGTGTTTGATCGCTGCCCACTCTTTTGTGTCGTTTCCTTTATTACATGGACGGATTGCTATGTGGGTGTGTTTGCTCATGCAAACCAAATCGAGGCGTTGGGTTGAAATTCCAGTTAAGCGCAGAACCTTTTTCTCCTGGTAGCTCTTAAATGCAGCTGCCTCCAGGAAAACAAATACCCTTGATGGAATAATTATGTTATTTAAAGTACTTTAACTTATCAAAACATTTCATATTATTTACGTGTATTGCAAATGGCTATTCTGCAATGTTTGAACGTTATCATGTACACCTTTAACGCCAGCTTTAACGCCACAACATTATCCATTAGTTTATCTAATAGCAGTAAGAACACTCCAGTACAAGACACGACACTAAGCTTTGTGGGATCAATTTTGATTAGAAGAAGAAAAAAAAAACGAAACGAAAACAGTCCAACTGATTGATGGCCATTCGAGCGTGACGGGATGGTTTTGACGTGTTCAAGATCAGCACATTCCAACAGTCACGCCGAGTGGGCAGCTTTTGTATAGAGCGTTTCGTGCGAATTCACACAACTTAGTGTACAGCTTTTGGTGGTCCAGTACAAGACACGACACTAAGCTTTGTGGGATCAATTTTGATTAGAAGAAGAAAAAAAAAACGAAACGAAAACAGTCCAACTGATTGATGGCCATTCGAGCGTGACGGGATGGTTTTGACGTGTTCAAGATCAGCACATTCCAACAGTCACGCCGAGTGGGCAGCTTTTGTATAGAGCGTTTCGTGCGAATTCACACAACTTAGTGTACAGCTTTTGGTGGTAAATTGAATTGAAATTGAAGACGTTTGTTGCGAACGGTTGTTTGCTTTTCCGTGTTGAAATTTGGTGGCATGGTTACGTGCCTTAAAAAAAATGGACGACAATTTAACGAATTGCATTCAATTTCACTCAAGTCACCCATCGTCTACGGACTATACGTCTGTAGAGATTCGATCGGACTTTTGTAACAATATTGGATGTATTAGAAGACGTTTGGTTAAATAAATCACCGATCTTTCATGTACCAAAACGTCTATTGTTTAATGAAGACGTTAAACGTTCAGTAAATGCATTGAATTTAGCCAGAAAAAAGGCTAATTATTTTAGAATATTTCAGTTGGCCAAACAGTCTCCATCAGGCTTAAAGTTTTAATTACAAAATATAAATAATGGACAGATTGCTATGTGGGTGTGTTTGCTCATGCAAACCAAATCGAGGCGTTGGGTTGAATTTCCAGTTAAGCGCAGAACCTTTTTCTCCTGGTAGCTCTTAAATGCAGCTGCCTCCAAGAAAACAAATACCCTTGATGGAATGGCGGCTTGATGGAATAATTATGTTATTTAAAGTACTTTAACTTATCAAAACATTTCATATTATTTACGTGTATTACAAATGGCTATTCTGCAATGTTGGAACGTTATCATATACACCTTTAACGCCAGCTTTAACGCCACAACAT